>PVIJ01012954.1:0-47199 GCA_004024925.1 Scalopus aquaticus | reverse complement strand
TTTTATAGTTTGAGGTCTTACAATTTAGTTCTGTGATTCATGTTGAGTTAATTTTTATATGTGCTATAAGAAAATGGTCCATCTTCATCCCATGTGGCTATCCCTTTGTTCTGTCACCATTTGTTGAAAAGACTATTTTTTGCTCTATTGAATTAATTTTGTACTCTTGCCAAAAGTCAACTGCTGGTTGGGCCTCCCCCGTGGCGCAGCGGTTAAGCGCTGCACTGTGGAGCTGTCGGCAGCGGCGACGCGAGTTCGACACCCGGCCAGGGAGAATCCCACATGGCACGGCAGACCTCTCCTGCCTCGCCCGCTGCTCCCCTCAGCAGTGTATTTCTGATCTGCCTGTTCTGCTACCTGCTCTGTCTCTGGTGAACCCTCTCGCCGCCCCATGCCTCTGGCCTGTACCCCAGCTTGTATGTAAAATAAAAATTAAATTAAAAAAAAAAATGTCAACTGCTGGTTATTCTCAACAAACCATACTTTATAACTTCTATTTGGTACCTGAACTGAATAAGTAAGAACTGCCTTAAAGGTTGATTTCTGAATTTTGAGTTGTTTTTTCTATTTGTCTTTCCTTATTCAGTCCCACATTGTCTTGATTATGGTAGCTTTGCAGTAAGTCTTCAGTTTGCAAAGTGTGAATCTGCCAACTTTGTTCCTTTTTTTCTTTTTTCAAGATTATTTTAGCTAATCTGGGTCCATTGCATTGCCAAATGAATTTTAGGAGCAGCTTGCTCATCTTTGAAAAGAAGAAAGTAGGGATTTTGATAGAGACGGTGTTTAATCTGTAGATAAATTTGGGGAAGAAATATTGTCATTCTGAGAATAGTGAAGTTTTCAATCCATGAATATGGGATAGCTTTTCATTTATTTTTATTTTCTTCAAATAATATTTTGTAGTTTTTTTGTAGTACAAGTTTTATACTTCTTTTGTTAAATTTATTTTGAAATATTTTGTTCTTGAAACTACTGTGAATACAATTTTTTTAAATATCTTTTTTTTATTGCAAATACACAAAACTACAGTCGATTTTCACATTTTCATCTTTTATCCCACAACTTTGTTGAATTTTAATTTTTGTCCCCCAATGTTAATATTTTTTCTTTCTTATTCTTGTCTAATGCCTCTGACTAGAACTTGTAGTACAATTTTGAATAGAAGTGGCAAGAGGTGACATTCTTCTTTTGTTCTTGCTCTTAAGGTGAAACATTCAAACTTTTACCATTAAGTATGATGTGGCATTAACTGGGTTTTTCATTGATATCCTTTAGTAAGTTGAGAGAATGCTCTTCCATTCCTAGTTTGTTGCATTTGTTTGGGTTTTTTTAATCATGAAGAGATATTGGATTTTGTTAAGTGCTTTTTTTGTGTATAAAGATGATCGTGTGAGTTTTGTCTCCTATTGACATGGTATGTTATGCTGAATTGATTTTCATTTCTGGGATAAATCTTACTTGTTTATGGTTTACTAATATTTTTGTTGTGGGGTACTTTTGCATCCATTTTCAATAAGAGATATTTGTCTCTGGTTGATTTTTTTCCTTTGGTGGTGGTTGGTTTTTCCATCAAGATAATATTGGCCTGGAAGAATGAGTTGGGATATCCTTCTTCCTCATTTTTTGTGAGAAATTTATATGAATTTTTCTCTATTTGGTAGAACTCACAGATCTAATCCAAGTCATTCAGATTTTCTATTCTCTCTTAAATCAGTTTCAGTTGTTTGTATCTTTCTAGAAATTTGTCTGTCTTATCTAAATTTCGTGACTTTTTAACATACAGTTATTCATAATACCTTTTTCCTGTTTTTAAATGAAATTAATAAGCCCTGTGATGCCTTTTTCACAGTGTCAATTTGAGAACCAAATTAGCTAATGTTTCTGGAAATGCTTTGAAGATCATATAAAAGTATGAGTAAAGTATTTTATTTGTTTTAATTCTAAAAAAACGTAACAAGGTTACTGCTTTCTGCAATTATATGCTTTAACATTTGTACTACCATCTTCCTTTGTGAATTGCATTTCAGGAGAGCGATTATTGCCCTTGTTACTACAGGAATATGAACAAAGGTGGTTTTGGAAGTGGAAATAAAATTATTTGGGGGCCTATCTCTTCCTATTTTCTGAGGGATAACAGAACATAGATCCTGCACTGGTAAGGTCAGGTACATCAATGCCCCATTAAAATTAACTTCATACTCTGACCCAGTCAGCTTCTAGCCAGCTCTAAAAGCAACTGTTTCTTTTCTTCTCTGAGGAAATGCTGAGGTTCAGTCCTGGTTTCCTAATCTCTCCTGTGGCTTTTACCTTCGATGCACTGTGTTTACTCATTCAACCTTCTCCTAGTATGTTCTAAGTAAATAATAAAATCCATTTAAAATACAACTTAGTTGACTTTCAAAAATAAACAATTGTTTTATATGATGCTTCTCGAAATTCTCTTGTGAATATGAGGGCAAACTTGAAGAGGAAATAACTAATTTAGAAGGGGAAAAAGAAGTTGATGTTGTAAGACACCGACTTCTTAAAGTCTGATAATGGTAGTATTTTCTGTGTGAAAACATTTGCAATGGCAAACATATGAGAAGAAGGTGGTAATTATTTCTTCATAATTCAGTCTTTGTCCTTTGTTTGAGTATGCTCTTGTCTCCTTAACTAGATTATAAATCCCATGTGCTTATTTTATGGTCCCCTTCATAGTGTCTGATACAGGACACTAGGACCTGAGGTTAGTTTGTTGGTCAGATAACTATCTTAGAAAATATTTTGTGATTTGATTTTAGGACTTGTGTCCTGATGAAGCTATCAATTTAAAATAATTAGGGATTGCTGGCATTGAACATCTGGTTTAGATCTTTTTATAGAATTTCTTAGGACTATAGATTACATTTGCTTTCAATTGTATGTTTATAAAACTTTGCTGTCATTGCTGGGCCCTCCCTCAATGACAGTTTTGTCTTAGTCTCTGTTTATTCTTTATATACCCCTGAGTAGGCGAGACCTATACTTTGGGCTTGAGTTCATTGCCTTGCTAGCCAGGGTTCTATTATATTATTGTCAGTTGAGGTTTTCTGGTTATGAGATTTATTACAACCTGAGATATGGTGAGGGGGATTATATGAAACTCATACTGAGAAGATAGAATCGAATAGTGAGATAGGAATAGTTACATCTTTTTGAGATGTCTAGCTCACCTTGGTCATACGGATTTATTATCTCACTTTTGAGCAATAGTATGGCCATAATGTTCTTTCTAGAGACTGACCACCCCTCTGCTTCCTTCTGACTCTCAGATGCCTACCTCTAAGTGCATGTAACAATACAGAATGATACACAGGCATGCGTCACTTAACAACAGGGACATGTTCTGAGATAGTCATCATTGTGTGAACATCATTGGAGTATACTTACACAACCCTAGATTATATTGCCTAATACACACCTACGCTATATATGCAGGCACCACATTGTGTACATGGTCCCTCGTTGATCAGCTTGTCATTAGGCAGCTTGTGACTCTATTTGACTGTTATTCTATAGCATTTAGCCTCTGCCCACCATTTTTCTTCCTTGGTTCATGGTCCTGCTTGGTTTTCTCAGGGTCATCCCATGAATGAAGATAGTTCTGGAATTAATTGGGGGCCTGTCTAGCATGGTTGAATGATTCTCCCAAATTAGATTCCACTAGCTCTTCTCTTTCCCTCTGTTCTTTCCTCACTTCCTGCCCACACTGTGTGTGTGTGTGTGTGTGTGTGTGTGTGTGTTTAACCTTTCCTAGCCATATTTTCTTCATTGTCAGAGTTGCTGTATTACGTAAAGTAATGTATGTATAGAGTTCCAAGTATAATCACATTAGTAATATAATTAAAAATAATTTTTTTAGCAGGGAGTCACTTCAAAAACAGCTCTTAACAATTAATTCCATCGTTCTATCTTGGAAACAGAAGGGGTGGGGTTGGTTGAGATTGGAGTAAGTGTCCTGTGATGAAATGGAAACAAAGGAAAACTGGGTAAAAGGGGATTAGGTTTGGGGTGAGAAAATTGTTGTGCTGAGTCATTTGACTCTAAGTATATAACATTGGAGTTCATATAATGTTTATCTAAGGTTTATCGTGTGGGAATTGTTACACAATAAAGGATCTGTAAGTAACATTCAAGAAGAGTGGACGATGCTGTGGGCCCAGTGTTTTATAGAAACTGGTTTCTCTAATAATATATAATGAACATCTTTCTTTGTCATAACTACAAAACATAAGTTTGATATTCAATATATAATGACATGATATACATAATATATAGTCGAATACATATTTTATATGTATGTAAATCTCTGTGCTGGAGCCAGATTGCTAGTAAAGAGACAGTCAAACAATGACTGCAAGGAAATACTTTCTTTGGTTTTTTTTTGGTGGAGGATAGAGGTGTGCATACCAATGCTGGAAATCTTGCATCTGGTGGCAGGGAATTCACTGGTTTCCCTTGTGAAGACCATCCAGCCGCGGGTAATCATGAAACAAGCTGCTTTTCCCATCGCAGGGAGAGAGAACTGACATAACTGTATTATTTCTCTACTATTTGCGGCCAGTCTGTAATTTATCAAATACATGAAAATGTGACCAAATAGTACATGTAGTTGAGAGGTTTTTCCCTGTTACCAAACATCCGGTGTCTTTTCAATTACCACTTCTCTGATTCTCTAACACCTACTTGGTATCCTACAATATACTCCTATTCTGATGCTAACTACCCAGAGTTTGCATGTTACTCCAGAGATTTCTGGTCTTGGTTCCACGAGACTGCATACTCTTGAGACACCATTTGCAACACCCAGGTCCCGAGGCTTCCATACTTCTGTGCAACTGGACTGTATAAATTTGGTAGTTTCTGCAATCCCCTCTTAGCTTCTGTAACTTACTACAGTGACTCACAGAACTCAGGATAATACTCATTTATTATAAGGCTACAACTCAGGAATAGCCAAATGGAGGAGAATGAATGGGCAGAACATGGGTTGGGGGAAGGCATGGCTCTTCCATGATCGTTCCAGCCACGCCAAACTCTCACACCGCCACTTTCACCAACTGGGACACTCCATATCTCTCTGTTCAAGAATTTCTGTAACCCGACCTCCTGCCTCTCTCCCCTCCTCAGAGGTGGGGCTGGGGCTGGGGCTGGGGCTGGGGCTGGGGCTGGGGCAGGTACTGGAAGTTCCCACCCTCTAGGTGGATGTGTGGTCTTTCTGGTCATTCTAAAACTATCCCAAAGCTTACCCTGAGACTCCTCATTAGTATATGCTGGTGTGGTTTGAAGGGGTCCTTTGTGAATTACAAAAGACTCTTGTCACTTGAAATTCCAGGAGGTTTAAGAGCTCTCTGCCAGGTACTTTGGGCAAAGACCATTTTTATTATGCCACCAGTTGCCTAGTGTGAAAAGACACACACAGAAAAATGTTCAGCAGTGGCTTTGCTAATGGCTCCTGGTCAGGCAGCATCCTGTCTAGCAAGGAGTTGTACAAAACTTTTTTATAGTCAGAAAAGAGGGTGGGCCTGAAAAAGATTATTTCAGGCAAAGGCACCTTCCCTTAGGGGAAAGTAAGGGGATCTTATCATGCAGCGTACCTTACTGGTGCTAGCCAGGAAATTCCAGACTTATATTTCAAACAAAAAGATAGTCCCGGTTATTTTGTTGTGGCAGAATTCCATCAGGGAAGCAGGCTTCAGAGAGGTGGAGGGAAGGTCTTTATGGCGGCGGGCTCAGAGGAGATCCTTCTCCAAAGTCTTGTTACAGGGGAACGCCAATATGCATGGGTTACCTGACTGTAGGTCCTCCCCGTGTGCTAAAAAGGGGATTTATAATTAGACTCAACTGCAGGCACATGCGCAAAAATTAATAAAGGTTTTATTTACAAAAGAAGGGGAAATGAAGAAATGAATAACTCAGGGAAAAAGAGAGAGAGAGAGAAAACAGCAAATGCGTCCTACCAGATCTGCTGAGCTGGAAACCCCCAGTGGCATACTGTAGCCAGTGAGAAGCCAAGAGACCCCCCCAAGGCCCACGTGTCTGGTTATACACCAAACCTAGCTGCTTAACTCCACCCTTCAGTTCCCAGTAATCCTTTCTTCATTGATGATGACATTAAGGGACTTGTAGTACTTGGTGTCTTGGATCTCTTTGGTCTGAGGTGGGGGTGGGGTCCATAAATGTATCTGTGGAGTTTGTTCCAGATGTCCTTTTTCCCCCAATAGTCTGAGCCCTGAGCAACTGCAGACTATTTACTGACTACAGTCAGCTGGAAATGCTCGAATCAGGGTGTGTGTGGCCTTGAGAGCACTTATCAGTTGTTCCCTCAGACTTTCAGTCTACATCATTTCAGTTTAATCATCAGG
Source organism: Scalopus aquaticus (assembly GCA_004024925.1). NCBI lineage: Eukaryota > Metazoa > Chordata > Mammalia > Eulipotyphla > Talpidae > Scalopus > Scalopus aquaticus. Next base: position 40,813 of record PVIJ01012954.1, on the reverse strand, counting down.
TCAGGATGACATTTTCCACTTCAAATTCCAAAAGTGGAATTTGGGGTGGGGGGTGGCGGGAATAACAATAAAAAGGAACCTGTAACCGTGCAGTGACATGGCAAGATGCCTCCCTAGATCTAGTGCCCTTTACACAGGGGCCATTACTACTGGAGGCCCTCCTTCTGTTACAGGGCAACCCCAATGTGAAATGGGTTGGCCTGACTGTCGGTCCTCACCTATGGCCTTAAAAGGGACTTATAATGAGACTCAAGTGTGGGTACATACAAAAAGGGTAATAAAAGGTTTATTTACAAAAAAGGGAAAATGAAGAAATGAATAACTCAGGGAGAAAGAGTAATTGGTGACTACATCCTACCAGTTCCACTGAGCTGGGACCCCAGTAGCACGCTGAAAGCTGCTGAAAAACCAATAACCCCCAAGGCTCACATGTCTGGTAATATGCCAAGCCTGGCCGCTTAACTCCACCTCTCAGTTCCCAGCAGTCCTCCTTTCGGTGGTGATAACATTATGGGATTTGTAGTCCTGGTTTCTTGGATCTCTTTAGTCTGGGGGGAGTCCAGAAAGTCTGTTTGTGGCATTTGTTCAGGATATCCTTTTCCCCCAACACTTCCTCCGTCAGCAATGGGGAAGCAACATCACTTCCCATCAGAGATGCAAGGCATGTTCCACTGATTATGTATTATGTGGAAACACTTCTGGCTTCCTAACCAATAGGGTTTGTGTATATTTGTTTTCACAGATTATGTGATTTGGATGTTGTTGTTGTTTTTTAAGATTTATTTATTTATGCATACAAGAACTGGGGTGTAGACCAGAGGTGTGGGGTTGGTGAGAGGATTCACCGGAGACAGAGTGGGGAGCAGAACAGGCAGATTGACTGAAATACACCGCTGAGGGGAACAGTGGGTAAGACAGGATGGGTTTGCTGCACCATGTGGGAAGCTCCCTGGCCGGGGATCAAACTCCATGCTACAGTGGCTGTTGCTAGCTTCATAAGTGCTGAGACTTAACCCCTTGCACTACCAGGGAGGCCCCTAATTTGGATATTTAATGGCACGCCCTAGAATACTGCTTTGTCTAATAAGGTAACCATTGGCCACATATGCCTATTTAAACAAGTTAAAGTTTAGTAAGATTAAATATTCCGTTTCTTGGTCACATTTTAAATTCTCCATAACCATATACTCTGGATGACTGCCTTATTGCATAGCACAGATTATAGAACTTTTTTATCATTGCCGAAAGTCCTTTGGATAGTGCAGCCCTCAATCTTACTCCACATGTGAGCATCACCTTTTAAGAATTTCCCGTGCTAAGGGCCCTCCACCAGAAAATAAAACCCAAGAATTTTTAAAGATTCCTAAGTGATTCAGGAACACTTGTGAAACATTAACTGGATGCATCCATTTCCACCACAGAAGTCTGTCCTTCCGTCTGTCTGTCAGGCTCTCCTGTTCCCTCCACCACCACCACACAGCCAATTCACTTCACCTCACTCTTTCTTCCTGCAATATGTGCTTTTGCATTTAAACTGCCCGCCATTTCCTCACTGACTTTACACTTAACGCTTCCAGACTGTTTCTCTTCTTGGAGACATGTTTTATCTGATTGTACTCTGTACCAGTATTTATACTAAGTTGTCTCTGACAACTTAGTGACAGGCTATGTCTGTCGGTTATTTCGTGAAAATAAGTTTGAAAAGGGGTCAGGTGTATCGGTGCACTGATCTAAGATGGGATGGTAGAGGATTGTGGGACCTCTGTTCCTCTGCATTGTGTTGGGGGGCGGGACCTGGAGAGGGTACATGGGAGAGAGGATGGGTGCTGATTGGGGCTCTTTATCCCCAATTTGTAAAGTCCTTAAGGATGAGATTTTTCTCTGTCCTAATTCTTCTTTTGGTTACATGGATTTTTGTTTGTAAAATCCTCAGTCACTGTGCCTGACACATAGTCAATGCTTGACTTCCTCCCTTTTCTTTCCTCACATTGTTCTCTCACTGTATCAGGTCTTATGGGAGAGAGCTTAGCTGGCATCTAACCATGACCCCAGTATTTCCTGTTCACCTGGTAGGTGAGCTTGTTTCCCAGGACTTCACAGTACCTGGCCTATGATTGGGCCAACCCAAGGCTGAGGCCACCCTGCAGACTTGAAATTTGCCTCCCCCTTCAAGTGAATGTTCTGTGGATAGCTTATATAGAGACGAGTTCTGTGTAAGTAAAGTAGAAAGGGGTCTTTAGACTTAAGCCAGATTTGACTGCCTCCTGACCTGATGCTGAGCTCTGCCCAACAAAACTGAACCACCCCCTAGGGAAGGAAACTGTTGACTTAAGTTAGTTCCTTAGAGGTTTGATCCCTTTCCAGGGATAGCCTGCCTGTCCAGGTAGCCCTTCCTACCACACCAGAGTATTGACCAGACTGTCTCCCCACCAACTTTCCCTTGAAGTGATAACTGTGATAACACTGAAGTGTTACAAGGGGCTGGTTCCCCGCTGCCCAGCTGGTCTCCAGTCTTGATGCCACCATGTATTACGGTGACTAAATTTTGTTTCAGCAAACATCAGTACTTGTGTTTTAGTGAACGTTCCCTTAAAGATTTAGTCCACACTTAAAATTTAACTTACCACACATTCTATTTGAGTATTCTCAGAGGTAGCAAGCTTCATTCTTTCATGTTTTGTTTTTTTCTGTAGTAGCATAAGAGTTTTAAACCCTTTTGATTGGGGGCTGGGAGGTACAGGTTGAAGTTATGCTATAGTGTAATGAGGAGAAGGACCCCTTTTGAGGACCCAGAAATTGGCCCCAAAATAATCTTCTGGAGCAGTGGTTCATAATGCCCTGCCGTGAAGAAGGCCTTGGATTTTCTCCTGTGGAGCATGCTCTGATGGATTGTTTCATTGAGTTTCAGCTGCCTCATGAACCTTCTGAAAATTACCTAAGGACATTGATCTTCATGTATTGGTTCTAAGATTTTAAAGCTGTTGCCTGAGGTGCTTTGTGGGTTTTGAGATTAGAAAGAGGCTGGTGTATGTGACTGTGTAATACAGTGGACTGTTCAAATTTTGGCACATATCTCACTTTACATGTCAGGTATTTAAATATCCATAGAAGGTACCTCAGTCTGTAGCTAAAGGAGAAGCAGTAAGTGGTAGACAGGTATAAAAGGAGCTTGCAGACAGTGTTTCACCAAAAGATAAAATCTAAGGAGAAAGTCAAGATTATTTGAAAATAAAACCCAAACCTGAAGTGTTACTGTACTTTGTTTTCAAGTGGTTGCTGTTTTATCTCCTCTTAAATGAGATTATACATGTGAAAACAACTAGCCAGGTAGTAGGTTCTCAGTATATGTTAGTTGAAAACACTTCTGAGTTTCAGAAATACTTAGTGATAAAGGCATTTCCCCTCTCCTAAGAATTTGAAGGTTTTTCATATATTTGTATTTAACTCGAATATTATTTCACCACACCAAAGTGCAAACCAGAATGTCAAGCTGATAGCTCAGTCTTTAAAATTTTGGCATTCCATGCCTTTTCCTTTTAAAAATTTTGTGCAGGTGGGGGAGAAAATTTCTTTTTACATGAGAATAGTCTATGTCCTGAATAAACATAAAAGACATCTGCTGTTTTAGAACTCCCATGGGCAATTCATAAAACCTTTTAGATTTAGGGGAAGCTGATTATTGAAAGGAAGAGTTTCATTAACAGCAGCATATGTGGCAGAAGTGGAAATGTTGGTCTATTTTTGGATTTCCTCTGTGTTTGCTTTGAATTCATCTACTAATCTAGTCTTTCTGTCTGTGTTCATCAAGCTGCCAGGCAATGCTGTGCTTGTCAAAATTGTCCAAACTCATCAAATTCATTTCAGGAATAGAGCTTTTTCAGTACCCTGGACAATTTTTTTGGGAATACAGGATTTTTGTGAAAATGGAAGGCTAAATAGAGGTAGTTACACAACGGTGTTTTCAGGCGAACAGCAAGGCCGGCACCTGTGGTCAGGACTCTTTATTGATAGAAGACTGGGAACTGGAGCCTACTGAGAATTTGGGTATTTTGCTGCTTACTGCAAATTACTTGTGATGTGATACCTAAAATTCAGATTCTATTTTAGGGCAGCATTAGGCATGTGGGGTCAACTGGTACTGGAGCACTGCTGATTCAGTGTGTAAATGCAAATGAAATCATGCTCAAACATATCCTTTTGAGTTTTGTGGTTAGATTGGTTTTTACATTGTCAGGACTCCCAAAGCTGGATTAAGTCAGTGAGCACTGCTGTCCTGTCCACTCCCTCCCACCCTGTCGGTGTGTTCTACTGGTGACTGAAGATATTAGACCAAGGTATTGTCAGCAGTGACTAGGTATAGGGCTAGGTAAGTTTACTTATCTGGTACTTGGCTTGAGCTTTTGATAGAAATGCCTGAGCAGAGTCTTATTGGCTGAGCTTCTTCTGCTGCCTGCTCAGACTGGGAACTGAAGCCAGATGAGGCGTCCTTCCCCATTCCACCGTGGCAGGTGGCTTGCTTTATGATGCTGCAGAAAAGACTCCTAATCCATAGAGTATAGGTTAGTGGGACTGGGCCAGGATTAGAACTTGTGTCTTACACTGAGATATGTGCTCCTTTTTCCCCCTTTTCCCCTAACACTATACGGTATACTCCCTTTGTTAAGTTTGAGATTCTTGGCTTGGGCAAAATAGCAGATGGGGTGGACCAGGGGTGGGGGTGGGGAGGGAGATCTAAAAGGAGTGGGTAGATGTGAAGGAAGGTGGGAAGGTCCTGTGCTTTTCTAATAACAGAAATAGACAACTAGGAGAGAAGTAAGTGACCGCCTTCTCTCATAGGATTCCTTTGGTCTCCCAAAGGCTTGAGATTGATGATGGAATCTGGGAAGAAGAAAAAAGGTTGCAAGAAGTAGATGAGTGTGGGATATTGGGGGAAGGGAGAAGGACTGTTCAGTTCCCCACTGCCCAGTCTTGGTAACACTGTACTTTCCTTGTCTCTCACCTTATTTTGTCCCTTGAAGTTATCTCAGGCCTGTGGGGAAAGAACACAGTGAGATATTGGGGCCCAGGGAGCCTATGAGAGAGAGTCAGAGCAGAGATTTAGAAAGGGAGAATAGGAGAGAAATTATGTAACAAAAAAAAATTTACTGTGCTCAGCTTCCAGCACCACACACAACAAAACCTCCATAGTCCCATTTCCCAGATTAAACAGTTGTCAAGGTTTTCCTGGGCTTGTTTACCATCCCCTCTTTATCTTTTGTTTCATTGCTTAAATATTTTAAAGTAAATTTCGTGTCATTAAATATTTCAGTATGCTTCTCTAAAATGTTTGGACGTTTTCAAACATAACTTAATAATACTACTTTCAATTTACAGAGTGATTAAAATTCAAATTTTATTTTAAATTTGATGAAGTCTTTTTAGGTAAACTTTTGAAAAAAGATCACAGCTATAAAAAATTTAAATTTAAAATAAGAGTTTCAAAGAAAGTCTAGAATGTCGATAACTTATAATTACGCTGTATTCACTGTGACTTTAAGGTAGTCGCAACTATATCCATGACTTAAGTTATGTCAGATATTATTCACAGCCTAGATTTCCTCTGTGAACTTACTGCCTTCAACATCTCTACTACAGGATCTACAGTAGATCTTAACATGTCCAAACCCACCCCTGGCCTCACTCGGACAGCCCCCAACCTCTTATGTTAGTATTTCCTGAATCTCATTGATGATAACACCATCTTATTACACAAGCTAAAAACTCCTGAATCAGCTTTGACGCCTGCTTATTCTTTGGTCCTATATTCAGCCTATCACTATATTGTATCAATTTTACCTTATCTTTTTTCTTAAATTGCCTTAGTCAAAGCACCCTGAGAAAGAAGCTAACAGTATCATTTGTTCTTTTTTGACCCCCTTTTAATCCTTCTCCACATTACAACTAGAGTGAGCTATTCAAAACATAAATCTGATCTGATTGCCCCCTCTTTAAATACTACTTGGCTTCCTCTTACTCTCAGGATAAAGACCAAAAGTCTTAAGTATTGCAAGGTTCTGCAAATCTACTGCCGTTCTCCTTTTCCAACTTCAGTTCCTCCCCCCCTTCATTCAATAATTATCGAATGACCCCGCTTCATTCAATAATTGAATGAAGTCTCTTTTTCCTAGTAAACTTTAACTGCATGAGAACCAGACCTCATCCTTTGTTTGTTTTTGTATCTCCAGTGCTTAGCATAGAGCCCCGTACATAAAACAATACTTATTTGTTGAATGACTGTATGAGTGAGTCTGAATGAAATGAGTGGTTGAACCCTCTTGAAAATATGTTTACAGGTTATTATTTAAAGAATCTGATTATTATAAACCTCTTAAATCTAAATACTTGAGGCTTTGAAATCAAAAGGCCCTCAAGGATCTTTTCGCTAAATTTCTTATTTTCTCAATGAGGAAACAGACTCAGAATGCTAAAATGACTTATAAAAAAATCTCTAGACTAGTTAACAACAAAATCAGTAGTATTTTACAGGTCCACAACTACTAGTGCAAACATTCTTTGTACCTGAGTCATAGTTCATGTCCAGAAGGAAGGCTCTTTATGTGTGTCCTAAATGCCCATTATTTAGCTATTATAAATAATGCTTCTGTGTTCAGAGGCATAGAATTAAAAGAGGCCTCAGGGCCCTGCGTTTGTCTTGGTATAGAAACCACTCTGTACTATTACTGATGGATAGGGAGCTGGCATCTTTGTACCCATTCCATTTCTGGTTAGTTCTGTTAGTTTTAATAGTGACTTGGGATCTGTTTCATTCTAGCAGTTGTCTATGTGATCCTAATTTTGTTCTCTGAAGCTATAATAAATACAGTGATTCTTAGTTTTCTAAGCTACCTATTTTAGACTGTTTGTTTACAGACATAACTATCTTGATCACATTCATCTAAGGGCATTGCCTTTAGTCACTGGTTTTTTAAAATGAACATTTCAGAACTGAAGTAAGAATACATCAGAATTCACAATCCCAGATGTTAAGAGATCAAGGGAAACTACAGGAAAATTATTAATTCTGGTCTAGAAACGGATCTAATACAGTGGTTAAATTCTTGGGTCTGGGGTTGGACAGACATGGGTTTCTCTTCTGGTTCTGCTTCTAACTAGCTGTGTAAACTTAGACTTAACCTTTCTTACGTTAAGCCTGAAATGATCTAAGAACACTTAAAATGAAAGCAAATAGGAGAATCCCTCTTACTGATTTAAAGTGTCCATATACTTTTAAATGTTCTTATTAAAATTTTGTGTGTAATGCAGTTGTGCTTAAAATTTTTTTACTTCTGCAAAGTTTTTTTTTTGAAGATTTATTTATTTATACATATAGGCCCGGGTGTAGGTCAGAGGTGTGGGGTGGTGAGAGGATTCACCAGAGACAGAGTGGGGAACAGAACAGGCAGATCAACTGAAGTACATTGCTGAGGGGAGCAGTGGGCGAGGCAGGAGAGGCCTGATGCGCCATGTGGGGATCTCCCTGGCCGGGTATTGAACTCGTGCTGCAGGAGAGGCTTGCTGCGCCATGTGGGAATCTCCTGGCAGACTATCAAACTCGTGCTGCAGTGGCTCTGGATAACTTCTTAGTGCTGTGCTTAACCCATCACACCACAAGGGAGGCCCTACTTCTGCAAAGTTTTGAGACTACATGACAGAAAATAGTACAATGAAAACTACCATAGAACCATCCTATATTTAAAAATACTTATGTTTGTTAAGATCCAAGGATTAAAATGTTCCTACTGAATAAAATTAGGAGCCTGAAACCATCAGAGTCTAAAGTTTCTTCCAGACCAGTTACTTTAACCTACAAAATCTAAATATATCAATATAGTTTTGTGGTAGGACCAAAATCTATTTAGCCTTTTCCTAAATAGCTCTATTTGGTATAATTATTGTTTGTATATTTGGAAAAACTCGTTTTTGGGCTTATTGCCAGCTGTTCCCTTTCAGACTACACTGCCATTCTTGCCTAATTTGAGGGATGCTTAATAAAAGTAAAGAGGAGAACTTGTTGTCTGTCCATGTAATTACTTTTAATGCCCCAAATATAATTCTCTAATAAATGACTTCTGTGTTTTATTTTAGAGTCACAAGAAACTGATGAACGACTGGTAGCAGAAGTGGTTGAAAAATGTTCCTCTGAGACTTGTTCTAGACCCTCAGAAAATGAGGTGTCCCAGCAGGCTATTGGTTCTTACTCAGTCAAGGATTTCAAAGAAGAACCTGAACATGATAAGAGCAAAATTTCAGTAGTGAGACCGTTTTCAGTAGAAACCAAGAAGTCCATAGACATCCCAGCAACTCTTGGAACAAAAGCAGCCTATGGTTATGTAACTGCAGTCTCAGGCGAGACTTTGCCCTCCAGCATGCCAGGAGCTATCCAGGACAAGGCAATGACCGAAGGCACCATGGGAGTTACACTGGAGGCTTCCACAGAAGCTGAGCTAAAGGTTAGCAACTCCTGTCTAGAACCTGTGCCCAGCAGAAGCAAACTAAGAAAGCCCAAACCCATCTCCCTGAGGAAAAAAACAGTTGGCTGCGAAGTGTCAGAAACAGAAGTTGCTCTGGAGGGCACGCCTCTCCCCCAGGCATCCTGTCAGTTCAGTACTGAAGAAGTGAATGGGAGCACAAATCCTCCTTTGCTAGGAAGTGCCAGGATCCAGAAATCTCCTGATGTTAAAGAAACATCTAGGGCTCCCAGCAGTGACACCAGTGATTCAGGGGCTGAGCTGCTGCAAGAGTCGAGGAGCTCACCTCTGAAACTTGAATTTGATTTCACAGAAGATGTGGAAAATGCCGAGTCTAGGAAAGCTCTTCCAAGGAAACTTGGCAGGAAACTGGCTAACAAATTGACCCTCAAGATACAAAAAGATGGTAGCAATAAGCCAGCAGGGACTAAAGGTACAGAACAACTTCCAGCTCCAGAAGATGCTCCTCTCTCCCCAGCACCTTCTAAGCTGGATCCCAGTCAGTGGGATGACCCCAACTTCAATCCCTTTGGGGGCCACTCCACTCTGCAGAACTCCCCACCCCTCTCCTCTAAAGGCTCCTACCACTTTGACCCAGACAACTTTGATGAGTCCTCGGATCCCTTTAAGCCAACTACAGCTTTACCAAGCAGTGACTTTTGTTCTGCTGCTGCTAATCATGTTAATGAAATCTTAGAGTCACCCAAGAAGGCAAAGTCGCGTTTAATAACGTGAGTGACGAGGGGTGTGGGATGTGCACTGTGTGTTCTCTGTGCGTTGAGCATCCAGCTGCTTTTGGTGTTGGGGAACTGAAGCTATCTTTGAGATGCAGTGGGGCAGACAAAATCGAGTAACTATGCTGCCGTCTTCACTATTTGGCCTAACTCTTGCTGGAATCGGAAATACCAGAGGTTTCTTGTCAGATTTCTGCCCGGTTTCTAAGTTCTGAGCTTACGCAAGCTAAGTTCTTCTCACCCGCCCCTTCCTTGAGTACTTTTTTTCTGTTAAAAAGAATGACATGAGATAGAGATTTGATGGTTTTCAGAAGTCCTAGCTAGGCTGTCAAGAATCACTGTACTCCATACTGAATTCACGTGTCAGTGCCAACTGCCATCAGATTGTGTATGGATAAAGCAAAAAATTCCAAACCCGCAGATTACCTGTGTGGTATCAGTAACATGTGGGCCTTAGACTTCTTAAACAGCAAGCTGTGCTTTCGGTTGGTAACAACCCTGTCACTAAAAGTTGGTAAAAATCCTTTTATCTCCATGTTTAGCATCTGGCTCTTAGAGTAAGCAAATGAATTTCCAGTTAGGATGAAGAATATTATAAATCACATTAATCTGACATAAATTAGTTGGCTAGCCTTCGGCTGTGTGTCATCTTCCCCTTTTCCCTTGGCCTGCGAAATCTGGAGCCACTTTTGCAAAGTCCTTGAAGTTCTCAGAGTGATGGCCTCAGGCTACAATCCATGTCAAAGTTTAGTTTGGATTTGTTACAGGGTTACCTTTTTACAAAATTTGTGTTGATAACAGTATATAGCCTTTTGTGACTCTGTGACAGTTTTCCCTGAAAGTTTGATACAAAGAAGGCATGGAGGATGAAATATGAAAAAGGAGGATGAGAAATACTGTACTTTAGTCACTATAGATCAGCTGGAGAGATAGTTTCAGAATGACTTTGACTTTAAGAAAAATGCAGGAAGGTTTGATGAATTCTACTAGAGAAAAAGGTTTTTTTTTTTTTTTTTTTAAAGATTTTATTTATTTGTACATACAAGCTGGGGTACAGGCCAGAGGTGTGGGGCAGCGAGAGGGTTCACCAGGGACAGAGCGGGGAGCAGAACAGGCAGATCAGAGATACACTGCTGAGGGGAGCAGCGGGTGAGGCAGGAGAGGTCTGCCGCACCATGTGGGATTCTCCCCGGCCGGGCGTCAAACTCGCATCGCTGCTGCCCGACAGCTCCACAGCGCAGCGCTTAACCGCTGCGCCACCAGGGAGGCCCGAGAAAAAGGTTTTGAGAGCAGAAATTATCAGGCCCAAGAACCTTGAGCATTGTAGGAATCAGGTCTTCACCAGCCCTGGAATATCTGCAGAACATCTAAGGGGAATGAAATGTCATTGGTAGCTCTTGATCTGTTCTTGATTATATATGAACAGTTAAATGACTGCTAAAAATGTTGTTGATCCGGTGTCCTCAAAGTGCTCCCCTGTGGTGACGGTTGGTTACCGGTGTCTAGACAGTGCTGGGGGAATGTGTTGCCCAGGTCACTGTCTTGTGGCTTCTGAATATGGGATAGCCTAACACAGGATGCTTTTGCCTAGCAAGGTTGATCAGGATTCATTTGGAAGCCTTTGTTTCAGTTGCATGTTGAAAGTATGTAGCCCATGCATCCATGTTAGGTAAGATTAAGTCTAGGCCAAAAGGAGGGAAATTTACCTTACACCTTATTTTCAGTAATGATAAGTGCCCTTTCTCAAATCCTACCACCCTTACCTGCTAGCATTTTCTTCCTGTTCTGTTTTCAGTGAGGGAATTTCCTAGTCTGTATACTTTTCGTAGGTTTTGTTTTGTTTCGTTTACTCCTTTGCAGTCACATCTCTGTGTCCTTCTTCCTAGAAGAGAAGGGAGCCTGACCTCTTGTGTAACTCTGGGTTTTGTTTAGGAAATCCCTCATTGGTAGGAAAGACAGAAACTACACTTTGGGTGGTAAAACCTCTTGGCGGGTTAGAAGTTCTGTTAACAGGTTACAGTGTGACTTTTTAAAAGGTGTATCTAATTGACTTCTTAGATTCTTCTGTGAATAGAGATAGCATATTATGCTTGCGATTTTGTAGACCAAATTAAATTATGTAAAGTCATTTTTAAGCATCTTAGTGATGCACACCTACAACATATAGCAGCAGGTACATTTTCAGCAGTTACTATCTTCATTCATCCTTTAATGTGGATGACTAGACATTTAAAAATACTTCAACAGTGAAGTATTCTTTTTTTAAAAAAAAGATTTATTTATTTATGCATGCAAGAGCTGGGGTGTAGGCCAGAGGGATTGGGTGGTGAGAGGATTCACTAGAGACAGAGTGGGGAGCAGAACAGGCAGATCGGCTGAAGTACACTGCTGAGGGGAGCAGCAGGCAAGGCAGGAGAGGTCTGCTGCACCATGTGGGAAGCTCCCCGGCCGGGGGTCGAACTTTTGCTGCAGTGGCTCTGGACAGCTTCATAGTGCTGCGTTCAACCTGTTGCGCCACCAGGGAGGCCCCAGTGAAGTATTCTTTTAATACATTTACAAATATTTGAAAATTTGCTTTTCATCTCTAAATTTGACTGTGTGACATTTCTGAGTATTTCCACCACTCTCTTACACAGTTTGAATTGAGATTCCTGATAATCATTCACTCGCCAGTAGTAACACTCATAAATATAACGTCTTTAGTTTGTGTCTCATCTCATAGATAAAACTTTGCAGCCTTTTTACATCTACCAGACTAGAGATAAATATTCCAGGCTTTACATAATTTTTTTCTCCATCTGTCTGTCTCTTTCCTGTCTCTAATTTTGTTGGTGCATCAGGACTACTGAACAAGTGAAATTTCTCTGTTTTCTGTTGTAAGTACTTCTGCTGTGATTCTGTTCGTCCCTGGGAAGTTGGCACTTTCCTTACCCGCCCTCCCCAGACCGTCTTTCCATAGCATGTTGGCTGCCACTTCTAAGTTTGACCTTCTGATGATTTTTTGCATTTCATTTGCCACTTCACGAGTCGGCTTAGCCTTGCAATTGTCTGTACCTAAAGGATGAAGCTCTGCCTTCCCGCCTTAGGTGCAAGAGCTTGCGCTCCTTGGCTTGGCACACCTCACGTGCGCTTTGAATACTGAGTGCTAGCTTGGCCCTAAAATCGTCCCAGCACTGGTTCGAGGGACTGCTCTGCTATTTATTCTTGGAAATAGTTCACTTTTTTGATGGAATAAATCTGCTGGCTTAAAGCAGGGGCTAAATTTTACTAAGTCAGCTCAATATGAGTTTGGTGGCAGGGGTTGGAATTTAGTAAGAGTGTTAAGGAAGAAAACCATGAACTGGACAGTACTAGTGTACATTCTGGTAACTTAGGTGTTTGTGTGTTGTTCCTCCCCTCCTACCTCCCAAAACACACACACGGAAGGAGAAAAAATTGCTATTTGGGAAGAGGGGGAAGAAGGGAAGTGTCAGGGTGACATTTCAGGAAATTTTAAGTACATTAAAATAGAACCAAGTCTTTGGATCACAAATTATATGCCAATTTAAAATAACAGGTGGTTTGAACTTTCCCCAGTCCCGGCTATGTTTATTTTCCATCTTACTACTTAATAGGATTGGTAACAGTTTACTTAAATATTTTTATACTTTCTGTTGACCACAGTTCTTTTCTGATAGCAAACAGGTCTGGAACTGCCTTATCAGACTTCTGTGGCTTTTAGTGCAATAAAGAATTTCTAACTAAAGAATCTGGCCCGGCGTGGTAATTTTTCTAATGAATGTCAAAGCCAAGTGAGTAAGAATCAGATGAACCGAATGTCTGTGAGTACTAAGACTGCTCTCTGAAAGGTTTTTGGTGGTGTGCAGTGAAACGGGGTGGAGGGGGAGGTTAAGATTACTGGTGTTGAAAATCCCTTAGAAGCAAGAGAGGTGGTCTTTTCAGAGAATGATTTGAACTATAGTTCTTTGCTTCATTCTGTCTCTTGGGAGAAGACTCAGATGTGAAAAACGTTGCCATCCTCACGGGTATATGTATGACTTGTGTGGTGCTTTATGCTTTGGCGTCTATCTGCAAACACTGCTATCTCTGCTCCATTTCATAGCCTAGAAATTGTCTATGTGATTACCAACCTGCTGGATTTTTTTCCTTTTCTTTCCAGGAGTGGCTGTAAAGTGAAGAAGTATGAGACTCAGTCTCTTGCTTTGGATGGGTGTGCTCAGGTAAGTCTGTCTTAAACCGTTTGTTCCCAAACTGGAGATTGTATTGGGGGCAGGATGGGTAATGAAAACTTTCAGTGGGTATTTGAGTTGTCTGCTAAGGAAACTGATTTCCAGGTCCTTAACTTCCTAAACTTATCTGAGAAGGTCCCTGAGGACAAGGGAATTCTTTCACATTGCGCTTTCCCCAGTTTTTTGTAAAGTGTCTTCTTTCATTCATTCTAAATCTTACTAAGGTGCATCACCATCAAATGTGAAACCTCTGGGTCACCAGAGAGAGATTTGAAATGTTGGTATATTAGGGAGGCAGTTGTCTCCAGTGACAAGATGATTTTTTTATTAGGTGAATTTTAATTTAGTACTTTCAATAAAACAGGAGAACCTGCATTAATCAGATAAAAATAAATTTTGACAATGTTAATGTCGATCATATTTCAATTTAAAAAATAACTTTATGAGGGGCCTCCCCGGTGGCGCAGCGGTTAAATGCTGCGCTGTGGAGCTGTTGGCAGCGGTGACGTGAGTTCGACGCCCGGCCAGGGAGAATCCCACATGGTGCGGCAGACCTCTCCTGCCTTGCCCGCTGCTCCCCTCAGCAGTGTATTTCTAATCTGCCTGTTCTGCTACCCGCTCTGTCTCTGGTGAACCCTCTTGCTGCCCCACGCCTCTGGCCTGTACCCCAACTTGTATGTATAAATAAAAAATAAATCTTTAAAACAAATAACTTTATGATAGAATTGTTTGGTATATAACTTGGAAAGAGGTTCAAAGAATTGAGAGACATTTTATTACAAAACTTCCGTCCGTTTCATCTATTTGTACATTAGATTTCTTATTGATTATAATTATACACATGAAAAATGGGGATAAAATTACTGAGACCCTTATTTCATTTCAGCAGTAAATATTTGTCCATGACTATATGAATTATTGGGAAACAAACAAAAATATCCAGACCCATTTGGTTTAAGTGAGATCCTTTTTTCTTTTTTTTTTTTTTAAAGATTTATTTGTTTATGCATACAAGCTGGGGTACAGGCCAGAGGCATGGGGCAGGGAGAGGGTTCACCAGAGACAGCGTGGGGAGCAGAACAGGAAGACCGACAGCAATACACTGCTAAGGGGAGCAGCGGGTGAGGCAGGAGAGCTCTGCTGCGCAATGTGGGAATCTCCCTGGCCGGGTATCAAATTGGTGCTGCAGTGGCTCTGGATAGCTTCATAGTGCTGTGCTTAACCCGCTGTGCCACCAGGGAGGCCCCATTTAAGATTTTTTTTAAAGGATTTGCAAATGGATTTATTCTTCATCTATTACAAGTATATAAAATATTGACCTTCATTCAGGTGCTGCTAAAACAAGCAGCAAGAGCCACAGAAATAGATACGTGGTTTGCTTCAGAAAGATAACTCATACTGTGTGTAAAAGTTTTAAAACCTGATGCATCAGAATATTGCAGTTGATTTCTATTTTTAATAAAGCCTTACTTTTGTGTTTGATGGTATTTGTCAGAAGTTGTAATAAGTAATTGTAATAAGTCTCCAGAAGAACAATGTTAACTAAGTGAGACATGGTCACAGAAAATATTTTTTAAAAGTTTTTTTTTTTGTTTTTTTTTTAAAGATTTATTTTATTTATGCATACAGCTGGGGTACAGGCTAGAGGTGTGGAGTGGTGAGAGGCTTCACCAGAGACAGAGTGGGGAGCAGAACAGGCAGATCAGAAATACACTGCTGAGGGGAGCAGTGGGCAAGGCAGGAGAGGTCTGCCACACCATATGGGATTCTCCCCGGCTGGGCATCGAGCTCCACAGCGCAGCGCTTAACCGCTGTGCCACCAGGGAGGCCCTATTTTTTAAGGTTTTTAAAACAAAAATGTGATAGCAGTCTTTTTAATAATTTTTAAGCATACAAATGTATTTCCTTGGGATAATTTCTTGGTGATGGTAGAGTGGAAATAAAAATTCAGAGAGGAAAGAAGAATGATGTCCAAAAGATTAATGTTACTAATTCAAAAGCATGCACGTATTTAAATTTAAATTGATCATAGAATATCAAAATATTAAAATAACTAGGTTGAATTAAATAAGGTCACTATTTAAAGTGTATTAGATAATTTGAAGTTATTTAAACTCATGCTGGGAAGTTTCTAGATACCTCTTAAAATGCAATGGGGCACTTAGATTTTTTAAAAATTTGGGAGGTATATGCATAAAATATTTTAAAACCACTGCCTTGGATCACTCAACCTTTTTTTTTTTTTAAAGATATATTTATTTTTGCATACAAACTGGGGTACAGGCCAGAAGCATGGGGCGGCGAGAGGTTTCACCAGAGACACAGTAGGGAGCAGCAGAACAGGCAGATCTTTGGAAATACACTGCTGAGGGGAGCAGTGGGCGAGGCAGGAAAGGTCTGCTGCGCCATGTGGGAATCTCCCCAGCCTGGCGTCCAACTCAAGTAGCTGCTGCCAACAGCTCCGCAGCACAGCGCTTAACAGCTGTACCACCAGGGAGGCTCCACTCAAACTTCTTGTTTATAAGTTTAGGCTAGAGAAGCTGAAATTTTCAAACCTCAGACTTGAATTACAAAAGCTAGTTCTAGAAAATACAAGATTCATGACTAAGAGACTCCAAATTTCTTCCGTGATCTATACCCAAACTGTGGGTATCTAGTGTCCATATGGGATGATAGCTCTTTACTCTGTTCCCGAAATGATGCTTTCCCTGTTGTTTGTCTTCCTAAGAGGTAGCATCTTATCTGTTGGATTTCCCAGGATGAAGAAGCAGTGATCTCCCAGATTTCAGACATTTCTAATAGGGATGGCCATGCTACTGATGAGGAAAAACTGGCGTCCACTTCTTCGGGTCAGAAATCATCTGGGGCCGAGGTGAAAGGTGAGCCAGAGGAAGACCTGGAGTACTTTGAATGTTCCAATGTTCCTGTGTCTGCCATAAATCATGCGTTTTCATCCTCAGAAGCAGGTATGGAAATGTATCTTCATCTTTGTAATGTATATAAGCACAGAAAAACCTAAAGCTGGAGATGCTTTAGAGATATTAGAGAAGTGGGTCACTTGGAGGATAGATTTAGGATGTTGATCGATGCTTTGCTGCTTTTTTCTGGAAGAGACACAAAAGGGTGTCTTATTGAAATGCTAGGGACAGAAAGACGAGTGTGGCAGGATGTACAGGAGACTCTGGTGTATGAGACTGCTTGTATTTTTGTTTTACTTGTTTTAACATGGCAACATCCTAAAGTACAGGTGCTTATGACTATGTTGTGATTATTATGCTCATTGTTTAACTTACAAAAATAATAGAAACTAACACTTATGCCTTTCCACATGCAGGCATTGTTCTAAGTGCTTTACATGCCATTAACTCGTTATTTCTTGCTAGGTATGATTAGATAGGTATTTTTCTCATATTCAGTGAAGGGCAGCGAGACACGAAGTTAAATAACTCAGTCATGTCACTTGACTAGTAAATGTTAGAAATAGGATTTGAACCTCAGCAGTCTGTTCCCAATGTCTTTTAACCACAGTGCTAAAATGTGAAAGGGTTATTTTCTTTTCTTTTTTTTAAATTTATTTATTTATACATACAAGCTGGGGTACAGGCCAGAGGCATGGGGCGGCGAGAGGGTTCACCAGAGACAGAGTGGGGAGCAGAACAGGCAGATCAGAAATACACTGCTGAGGGGAGCAGCGGGCGAGGCAGGAGAGGTCTGTCGCGCCATGTGGGATTCTCCCCGGCTGGGCGTCAAACTCGCATCACGCGCTGCTGACAGCTCCACAGCGCAGTGCTCAACCACTGTGCCACCAGGGAGGCCAAAAGGGTTATTTTCATTCCATTAGTGGATTATAAGTTGTCCTGCTTAGAGTGGTGATAGACTGAAATTGATCAGTGCCCTATAAAATTCTTCTTAATACTCTAATAAAAACCTCATGTAACCTGTGCTGTGCTACTTGCATTTGGATTCTTTGGGATATTCCTAGAACTGAGTTTCTTTTCCAGGTCCCAAGTTACATCTGTGGCCTAAGCTTTACTTGAGAAATATTTAGAGTCCTGTTCTGGCTACATTAAATGTTAATAAAAGCTCAGATCTTCAGCAGCATAATTTAATTTGGGACTTTTATACTTAGAATATTAGAATTTTAAAAATCTTGATCTATCGTCAAACCAAGGAAGCAAATGGAAGTCTGGACTTTGTGAAAGTTATTCCCCCGGCCCCCTCCTGCCTCCAGGTCTCCACTTCCCATCTGTAAATACATGTGCCAGGACTCCTCACATTTCTTCGCAGATCTCTCTGCTCTGACTTCTTTCCCAGAGATGATGTTTGCCATTCATTCCCCTTTATATTCCTTTATTCCATTTGCACAGACTAATCCCAAGTACTTTTGTACTTACATTTACTTCTTCCATTTGAAATGCCTTTCTTCACTCTCTGCTATTAAAAATTCTGCCCATCCTCTCAGGTCTGTCTCAGACGTCACTTGCTTCCCACTGCCTTTACCATCCCTGTTCCATGTAATGATTTTAGAAGGGTAAGTTACTTGAGCTTAGGGGCCGTCAGTGGTTTAGTCTTTGAATTTCCTCTAGTGTGCAGATGCATGATACTTGCCAATTTATATTTTTCTCACTGAGAGGAAACCCCTTCAGGAGAAATTTCTACAGCTGGGATTCTCCCAGATGGTAGTGCTGTCCTCAGAGTTAGTGAGCCTCTAGTAGCTAATTAGCCGTGTATCGTGGGGGCAGGCAGTGGCTGGGGTCATGTAAGGGTGGGGTGGAGGTGAGGTGGTTATACTGGTGGTGTCAGCTGAATCAGACTATTTCCTGGAGAGAGTCACCTTTGAGCTAGGTGTTGATGGATGCAAATATAGATGTGTACCATGAGATCTCATGCAGACATAGGAGACAGACAACCTGCCTTATTCGTAAAATGCCCAGTAGCTGTGTGTGTGAGTACTGGCAAGTGGGATAATGAGGTCACACTGAGGAATTGGGGCTGTTCCTGAACCTACAGCAGAACCATTGAAGGTCTTTAGGCAGAGACATTTGTGTTTTAAGTAGTTCACAGTTGACAGATAGCAGTAACAAATTCATATTTTAGTGTACTATGTGGATACAGCACTTTAAATTTTTGTGTGCTTTTCCATACTTTAAAATTTCTTCAGTGAGTACATATTCCTTTAGATAAAAAAAAAAAGCATAGAGTTGGTTATTTTAAAATGTTCTGGTGACAGAGTAGAAGTAAGACTGGATACAAGGAAACCAGTTTGAAGTGTATGGAGAGGATAATGCATTCAGTTTTGTAGGCTTTGAGACTTATCTGTTACATAAATTGGTTTGAGGGCACTCTTCAAGGCCAGAATTTAAGTTCCCTTTGACTTGGCAATAAATGTAATAGTATTCAGTGTTAGGGTTTGCTCTTTATGAAATACTGCAGTGATAAGTAGAACACTTGCAAAACTTTTTATGGACACAAGGGGGCAGCCTTACTGTTCTTTTCACTTGAAGATCCTTGATCTGTTTAGGGCTGATTAACCAATTGCACACTCCTTTTTCTTCTGAATATTTTAAACTTTTAACACAGACAATACAGTGGTCAGCAGAATGCCAGTGCTCCTTTGAAAAATCTTAAAGTGCTGGTCATGTACTCATTGATGTCGTTCTGGGCCTGCACTGGGGGTTCCAAGAAACTCACTCGGAAGGAAACTACTTCTTGGGATAACTATAAAAATGACTCTTTGTGTTGTAGGCATAGAGAAAGAATCGTGCAAGAAGATGGAAAAAGATGGATCTGCTGTGCCTGTAAGTTCCTAAACTCATAGGAGGGTAGTAGGGCTGGTGGGGCTGGTAGTAAAGTGCTGTTTTGGGTTGTTGTTTCTTTCCAGTATTTGTTTTGAAGTCCATGTTAAGTTGTTAAATAAATTCTTGTCGGCATTTAGTGATGGTGATGAAATGTATTCACTTGAGGAGCTTATATGATGTCTTACACAATAGCCCCTCACTGCGTATGAGTGTGGAGAGGTCCAGTATGTGTAAAATACAAGCAGTTCGCAAAGATGTGGTACCAAAAAAAGGAATATAAAATGTCTCTAACTTTTCATATTGATTACATGTTGGGATGATAATATTTCAGATACTAACTATAGTTTTAAAACTAATTTCACTTGTTTATTTTTACTTTTTTCATGTAGCTGCTGAAGAATTTTAAATTCCATATGACTTGCATTATATTTCTTTTGAACAGAATATACAAAATACGAACCAATGATACTCTGTGGTGACTGTTATGATAGAAAATGTTCCAGGGACTGTGTGAGCCGAGGCTCACTGGCTCCATGGCAGGTGTTGGAAAGGCACCTGCCAATTAAAAATAATATTTAAAAAAACCCAGAACTTTATCACTTACAAAAATAACAAAGCATTCCTGTAAATCTTTCACTCATACTCAAATGTTAATATTTTATATAAGCACAGTATAATGATCAAAATCAATCAGTACTGTTACAATATTATCTATAAACAGCATTCACATTTTATCATTTGTCCCACAATATCTTTTCTGACACAGGATCCCATATTGCATTTACTTGTCATGTCCTTAGTCTCCTTTAATCTGTGACCATTCTTCTGTCTTTGTTTTTCCTGACCTTGAAGAATATTGCTCAGCTCTGTTGTGGCATGTCTTTCAGTTTGGGTTCACCCAGTGTTTCCTCATGATTAGATTCACTTTACACAGTTTGGGCACAGATACAACAGAAGTGACATGGGCATCACGGTATCCTGTCCTTGGTGGATTTGATTTTGATCACTTGGTTAGGATGGTGTCAGTTAGGTTCCCCCATTTGAACTAACTTTTAAAGGAAAAATAGGGGATTTCCCAGGGAGATGAGGCAGTGAAGGGGATTCCAGACATGAGAGACGACCTTTGCAAATGCAGGGAGTGAGAAAAAGCACAGACTTTATCTGAGGAATTACAAATACTAACTGTCTCGTGATCGGGGGACACTGTGCATGTGGTAGACAAGGCCAGATCATCAAGAACCATAGCCAGGGCCCCAGCAGTTGTAGACATGGAAGGGAACTACTTTGGGGTTTTAGGTAGGGAGCATCGTGACTGGTGATAGTTGAGAGGATGGGATGGAGACAGAGATTTAGCATGTAGGACCAACACTGCTTGATGAACTGGGGACATTCATAGTGACTGGGGTGGAGGCGGTAATGAAAGTTGATGAAGATCACTCAGGATTTCAGACCATAGCTAGCGTGGTCAGTGTTGATGCTAAGCAAACCCAGGGGGATCTCATTTCAACAAATGGCACCACTGTCCACCTAGGTGTCTAAGCCACAAAATCTGGGGTCACCTTGGACTCTTCTTTCCCACTTTGTCCCAGAGGTAAGTTTCTATGCCCAGAAATCATCTATTACAAATCTACTTTTCTCAAGCTGGTAGCTGCCACCAGTTTTGTTGTTTTTTTTTTAATATAGTGGCAATTTCTTAACCAATCTTACTGTTCCCAGGCTTAATCTCTCATCCTTATACATAAGCCAGAGTCAAGTTGTAAATACAAAACTGACTTTGTTACTTTTAGTTTAAACCTCTTTATTGGTTTCCCTTGTCTTTGGGACAAATTTAGCCTCTTACTGTGGCCAGTGTGGCTTTGTGTAGTGGACCCTGCTTCCTTCCCTCAAACATCTGACACTCCCCTAACCACACAGGATTTCTTTCAGTTCTGTGAACCTTTTTAAAGTCATTTCCCTGTTTTCCCTTCCTTACAAGACTATAGGCTTGGTGATGGTTAGGATTGTAACTGTAAATGTTGCTAAACATAGTAATCAGCAAATTAGGAATATAGAAGGAGGAACAAAATTGTAGAAGTTCATTTTTTGTGTGACTTCGAGACACCTTGGGACCAGTTTCTGTCTAAGTCCATACATCCAGTAGGCAGTTAAAACTACATAGCCTAGGCCTTGGGATAGTTGAAGCTATAGGTTGGGTGAAGTTATGATTAAAACGTGCTTTACAAAATGTTTTATAAAAAAATATATTTACTTCTGGCTAACGTGTACCTATATGCACACATAGGAGATACATCATAACATTTATATACTTACAAATCACAAAATATTGTGTGATTCACTCTGGTATTTTCTATTCTGTTTTGCTTTTTTAATACAAGTTGTTTGTCTTGATAGATTGTTTTGAGGACAGTTTAAGTTATTTGGACCATGACCCACGGTATTTCCCTGAGAACTCAGGAGGCGCAAATGTGAAATAGGGTGGTGGAGGAGCCTGTGGAAGAATTAAGAGGAGGAGGGAGTTACGCATAGGGACTCATGCACTTTATTCCTTCACGGGAATGTGCTTTATACAATTATATTTGTCTGTGAACAGAATCACTTTTGGTCCTCAGCTTTCTTGGGTGATAGGTAGATAGGTCACCTAATGCACTGCAGTCACTCACAGGACTCTGCCTGGTTTTCCTCATCTGTGAGAAAGAGAGGATGCCTACCATCTTCACCCGTAGAATGAGACCCCACACCCATCACCAGAATAGCCTGCTTGTGCACTGGAGAAACTAGTTCCTTCTGAAAATTTCCAAGTACTATGGGAGCACTTTCTAGTATCTTCAGTGTATGAAAATAGCAGAGGGCTGACTGAAGAAGGAAGTGTTGAGAGGACCAAGAATTGGACTGTGTGTCTGCAAACTCAGTGGATTACCCAATTCTTACAACATACTTCCGAATTCCCAATTTATTCTCTATAAATTAAGCAGTACCTCTCTGCCTTGTCAGAGTGGGCGTGAAGATAAAATGAAGTAACATGGGAGATTGAAGCTGTAAATGTCAGGCTCATGTAAGCTGCTGTCATAATGAAAAGAAAAGGGGGAATAGTTGTCTCTAGTAGGCGAATAATTTATCCTGTGTTGTGACCTTTTTTTTTTTTTGTAGTTTCATTTATTTTTTAAGCTTTATTTATTTATGCATACAAGAACTGGGGTGTAGGCCAGAGATGCGGGAGATGAGAGGAGTCACCAAAGACAGAGTGGGGAGCAGATCAGGCAGATCTACTGAAATCCACTGCTGAGGGAAACAGTGGGCAAGACAAGAGATGTCTGCTGCGCCATGTGTGTTAGCTCCCTGCCCGGGAATCAAAATCATGCCATAGATAGCTTGAGAGCCCTGAGACTTTTACCCCTGTGCTACCAGGGGTTGTGCCCTTTTAAATGTAAACCCAGTTGCATTCCCAGACATAATTTAATTTTTACTTCCTTAGGATGTTGACTAAATTCTGCATGAAGAAATTGTAATATTTAGTTAAAGAAATCTGTTGGATTTAGCTTTTACTTCTTTTACTTTTTAAAATCTGTCTATTGCTTTGAAGTACATTCCTATTGCAGGCTCATGCCCAGAGGTGGGTGGTAGCTGGGGCAAAATGACTAAGCCATAGTACAGAGCATCCTGGGCATTTAGTCTCACCTGGCTTTTCATCTGTTGGTCTGCAACATTTTTCAATTAATTTTTTAAAGAAATCTTAAGTTTCCTTCAAGTTGTTCACTTGGCTTTTCCAAGCATGTCTGTAAAAAGGGGCAGTGGTGGTTCTGCCCAGTGTTTCAAGGACAAATGATTGGATCAGCAGCTGGCAGATTCTTTTTTTTTTTTTTAAAGATTTATTTATTTATACATACAAGCTGGGGTACAGACCAGAGGTGTGGGGCGGCGAGAGGGTTCACCAGGGACAGAGCGGGGACCAGAACAGGCAGATCAGAAATACACTGCTGAGGGGAGCAGCGGGCGAGGCAGGAGAGGTCTGCCACACCATGTGGGATTCTCCCTAGCCGGGCGTCAAACTCACATCACCGCTGCCGACAGCTCCACGGCGCAGCGCTTAACCGCTGCGCCACCAGGGAGGCCCAGCTGGCAGATTCTTGATGCCCCCTCTCTCTGTCACTGCAAGGACATGGGCAGAGAGAATTTCTTTGTGGCATCTGTGCTCATTGTATATTTGTAACTCAGAGCTCCATTGAGTTTCCTACAGTCTACAGACAGGTCTCTGTAGGCCCTCGATTGTAACAAAAGGATTGTGAGACACAATTATGGGACCCTTTTGAAAGGATGAGATTAATTGATTAGCATCTTTGTTAAATACATACTGGCTTTTCCAGCCCAGGAAGAGATCACTAGCCAATTCTTTGTGATAGATTTAGTAAGTTTTCTACAGTGTTTGATAAACAATGTGAAGGACTCGGGAATTTAAAAATTAAATCCTGTGGGACTGGAAAAGGCGGTTAAAATGGCCCCAGCATAAGTCCCCTTCCCCTTGTCATTTCTAAGAGCTGTCACATTTTGAGCCATGACTTGTGACCTGTGGCCAAGGAGAGGGGAGGGCCAGGAGAGCTGTAGCTGCAGACCCCACCCATCGCACTTGCTTGCTAGTTTGCCACCTTTTGAGATCTGATCTCCCACCTCCAGTCAGAATGCCACCTCTTAGGATACCACAGTTTAGCACTGAGTTGTTGAGCAAGCATGCTAGCTACTTCTCATTTACCCCCTCAAGAAATAAATGAGGCGCTAAACTCTAGAATAGACATTGCTGTTTTCCTTACTAAGAAATTTCTTTCGGCTTTTATCTCGAATTCTTGCTGGCATGAAGGTCTTGGAGGCTTATGGGGACATTTCCTAGAGTTGACTGGGCTGGGAATTCTGACTTGGGATAATAAAAACTCATAAAAGACTCGTTTTAAAATGTTTTTATTGACTAGAATGGCAAATTTAACAGGTGAACCAAATGTATTGGTTTTATCCTGTCACATGGGAGGCAAGATTGGGGAAAGCTTTTTTTTTTTTAATTTATTTATTTGTGCATACAAGCTGGGGTGTAGGCCAGAGGTGTGGGGTGGTGAGAGGGTTCACCAGAGACAGAATGGGGAGTAGAGCAGGCAGATCTTTGGAAATACACTGCTGAGGGGAGCAGCGGGCGAGGCAGGAGAGATCTGCCGCACCCTGTGGGAATCTCCCTGCCAGGCTTTGCACCGCTTCGCTGCTGCTGACAGCTCCACAGCGCAGCACTTAACACCTACACCCCCAGGAGGCCCTGGGGAAAGCTTCTTGATGAAACATGTCTCAGGAAGTTGAGACGATTTGAAGGTCCAGGGGTGTATTAGTTATCAATCTCTATGTACAGAATACTTTAAGACAACATTCATTCATTATTTCATCATTTCTGCACCAGGGATCGTAGGGCAGCTTTTCTGGTTACCTCTGACTTGGGGTCTCTCACAAGCCTCGATTATGACCACGACAGGGGCAGTGGTCTCCTCCAAGTTTGACTGAAAGTAGATCTGCTTCCAGGCTCACACATCTGGCTGTTGGCAAGTCTCAGGGCATCACTGTTAGTTGGCAGTCAGTTCCTTGCCACCTTGGCTTCTCCCTCTAGCTTCTCACAGCATGGAAACTGGAGTCCTTTTCTAACCTAACTTCAAGTGACATCCCATGACTTACCATAGTCTCCTCTTTAGAATTAAGTGAATCTGGACCTCCCTGGTGGCGCAGTGGGTTAAGCGCAGCACTATGAAGCTGTCTGGAGCCACTGCAGCATGAGTTTGATCCCCAGCCAGGGAGATTCCCACATGGCACAGCAGACCTCTCCTGCCTCGCCCGCTGCTCCCCACTCTGTCTCTGGTGAATTCTCTCACTACCCCACACCTCTGGTCTACACCCCAGCTTGTATGCATAAATAAATAAATCTCTAAAAAAAAAAAAAAAAAGAAGTGCATCACTGGTGGCTTCTTGTTCTAGTGATGGATCTATTCCAAGATACAGGGGTGTGTGGGGAGGAGTTGTTGGAGATCATGGGGAACTACCTTCTGTCAATATGGGGAGCTACCTTCCCCCAAGTGATGTGGAAATAGGCACTGTCTACTGTGGGTTTTGCATTTCCCTTTTCTGTGGCCTAAGCCAGAGAGTTCTGTGTTAGGCCTTTGGATGAGGTCTATAAAGCCGTATGCAAAAATTATGTATGTGTTTTCTTGAGAAAAGAGGTGCATTGATGATGGCCATGAGAAGTTTAAAAACTGCTTGTCTAATGGACTTTGTGTTCAGAACAAGATACCAGAGAACTAGAACTGACTAATTATAGTAACAATTGATCAGCTATACTGACAATTAACATTATGGGGATTATTCCCAGGTTACTTTGGCTGGCATTTTGGATGTTTTTGGAACAGTTTTTTCCCCATTCATATAAAACATTTAGTTATATAGGTGGAAGGAAATAGCATTCTCCCCCATCCCCTCACCCCCCAAAAAATGCCCTTTAGTAAGGAAAATAGTACCAAGTCCATGTTTCTATGAAAATCAAAGTACTCACAAATATGGCTTCGGTGTCTGAGTTTATGGAAATGAGCTGGCACATCCGGAGGTGACTTGGTGCTAGAGGAACATGAAAGCTTAATAGCAAGAACAAAAGAAAAACAAATATTGGCATAGAGCTTGACTTAGATGTGGCTGCCTCACAGCACTACCAGGGTAGGACGTCACTATAGAGCATTTGAGGTTCCTGATGCTCCTGGATTACCCTAGGTGTGTGTGGGCCTCGGAGTGAGAGAGAGAGTTGCCATTTCTGCTTCCTTAGGACTGCAAGTTAGTAATAATGCATTTCAAAAACTTATTTCCATCCAAAGTACTAAATTAAGGTAGCCCCACTGTTTAAAACACTGACACTTTCTGGGACATTTTATTTACATGGAACATAACCCCAGTAGAAATGAGAGATTAACCATGAATGGTATTCTCTTTTCTACATGTAACTCTTTGGTAACTGACCGCTATAATAATGATACTTTCTCATCTTTGAATAAGAAGGAAATTTTTCTAGGCTTCCTGATAAACAGAAGCTAGACCCCTGGTAATTCATTAGAAGTTTTTCCTGTAGATAATAGCGTAACTGGATTTTTTTTTAAAGCTTCCCTTTTTCTTCAAACCTGTTCAAGAATGTGATCGATTCATTAATGAGGAAGTTATTAAAGGCTATTTGAGGTTAAAAAGAATGAAGGAATTAAATGTAACCTCTTCTCCACAGGGGCTGTTGGAGTCCCAGACTGAGAAGGCCCCCGTGTCTGTGGCCTGTGGAGGGGAGAGCCCTCTGGATGGGATCTGCCTCAGTGAGTCAGATAAGACTGCTGTGCTCACCCTGATAAGAGAGGAGGTAAAGACTTTTTGTCCTGTCCACTGATCAGTCTGTTTCTCTGTGAATCTAGCCCATGTGCCAGTGGGTTGATTCTATCTGTTGACCGGAAGTTCTTCTTTCCTACAGCTTGTGTAGCTCATATAAGGAGCTTCCTGTAAAACTCCACCTTGGTGCTGGAATCTGATATAATGGTGTAAGGGGAAAAGACTGATGCTTTGAATTTCACAACCTTTATCTTTCAGCCATGTTGTTTTAAATATATAATTTTGTCAACTTTACGTGGGCATAACTAAAGCAGTACCTTTGTTTTACAGAGAATATATGCTCTGCTCATGCCTAAAAATTGCTGACATTCTTGACTTGGAGTATTTTGTAAAGTATTATAAGAGCATGTTCAAACAATTGTCTAGCACTGATTTTGTGGCAGTTGCATTTCTCATGCTAAGTAACATTTTTGTTCTGGCATCTACTTGGGTTACGGTGAGTCTTTCTCAGACAGATGGCTCTGTTTTTGGTGTCCTGTCTCAATCAGGATCCTGAACCTACAGAGCTAAGAGCCAGACCACCAACTGAGGTAAATATATAGAGACGTGATAACCGCCTGGAATATTCCTGGTGGGTGTTCTATTCTCCTTTCCTCTGGTTGTGGACACATCCTGGGTCCTGTGTGACTGTCAGTTTTCCAAATGCTGATGAGCAATATTTTATATTTAGGCTTTGGGGCTTTATGTTCCTAATGTAGATTGAATGTCTTGGGATGAAAATTGGTTGTGTCTTGTTCTCAGTCTACAATTTTAAAATCAAACTACAATGGGTTGAGTAGTTTAAACCAAGCTTTGTCTCTGTCATAATCTAGATAATCACTAAGGAAATTGAAGCAAATGAATGGAAGAAAAAATATGAAGAAACCCGACAAGAAGTCTTGGAGATGAGGTTAGTTAGACTAGAAGTTTGAGAAGGAGTTGGATACCTTTATGCAATGTTAGATTTCATACAAAAAAAGTGATGAAATATTTGCTTATCACAGAACCAGTTGTTAGGAGCTTGAAGGCTTTGCTATTGTACCTTAATTTGTGAATGATAAAATGATTTCATAAATATTGTTGAACAGCTAAAATATTTAAATAAGGTAGCTATTTTGGGTTGTTCCAAACATTACAAATAAGCAGGACCCACATAATTCTAGTCTTTTGAAGAATAAATTTGGTTTAAAATATCCATTTGAAATACAGTTTAATAAGTGTCACTGATATATTTTATTATGGAGGCATTATAATTCACAATACCGTCTAAAATTAATTATACATGGTAACTTCAACTTTCCTAACCACCAAATGAATTATAAAAAGTGGGTTAACAAAAAACAAACTTGATTGACTTTAAATTGAAATCTTTTTATTTTTCTTCTCATTCCTTAGAGAATTGGGAGTTATGAAATAACTAAAGATGATACTAAAGAAGGGGGGAAAGCATAATAATTTACATTTCTACACTGTGCAGCCATCTCTTGAATGATCAAGAAACAAAATATGTCCACTCTAATTTGTGACTTTTGATTTATTCGGTGTTTTTTGTTTTGTTTTTTGGGGTTTGTTTTTTTTTTTAACATTTACTGGGTATAAAGCCCCATGCTGTCATGATGGAGGGTAAGGGGCAGTCCCTGCCATTAAAAAACATACAGTTCCCTTTGTAGAAACTTGGGGACCACTCTGGAGGAATGGGGAGCCATCCTTTCTCCCTGAGGGGTCAGGGAAGAGTACTGTCACTGGACAGAGTTGGGAAAGCATTATTGCACGGCACTCAAGAAAGGTTAACACAACAGGATGATGTTTAAAGTCTCTGAATATCTGGAATGCTTTTGGAATTAGGAGAGTGAAATAAAATTTATAACTGCATAATGAGGCATACTGCCTGAAAGGGGAGTATGAGGCCAGGAAAGACTGAACTCAGTTCATAATCTCTTAGATCATATTCCCAGAAAGTGTCATTAACTTTATTTGTAAGAGATTAATTCCTTTAAGCATTAAACTATCGCCTTAGGGTCATTCAAAGAACTGCGAAGAAAAAATGCCTTTGCTTTTTCTTAATTTTTTTTCTATTAAGAATTACAATAGGGCCTCCCCGGTGGCGCAGCGGTTAAGCGCTGCGCTGTGGAGCTGTCGGCAGCGGCGACGCAAGTTCGACGCCCGGCCAGGGAGAATCCCACATGGTGTGGCAGACCTCTCCTGCCTCGCCCACTGCTCCCCTCAGCAGTGTATTTCTGATCTGCCTGTTCTGCTACCCGCTCTGTCTCTGGTGAACCCTCTCGCCGCCCCAAAGCTCTGGCTTGAACCCCAGCTTGGATGTATAAATAAAAAAAAATAAATCTTTAAAAAAAAAAAAAAGAATTACAATATACAAAATTTTGTTACTGTGCATGGAAGTCTCATTAAACATAAAATATTAAGGAAAACCTTTTTGAACATTGACAAATTTTATGTAAATGTTAAAAAAGAGAGTCCCAGGGCCTCCCTGGTGGCGCAGCAGCTAAGCGCTGCACTATGGAGCCGTCGGCAGGGGCAGCGCCATTTCAACGTACGGCCGGGATGAGGGATAATTCCCACATGCCGTGACAGACCTCTCCTGCCTCGCCCCGCTGCTCCTCTCAGCAGTGTATTTCCGTCGATCTCCCTGTTCTGCTCCCCACTCTGTCTCTGGTGAACCCTCTTGCCGCCCCACGCCCCTGGCCTGTATCCCAGCTTGTATGCATAAATAAATAAATCTTTAAAAAAAAAAAAAGAGAGTCCCAAAGCATGTCAGTAGGTCATGTAAATTTTCCTGTTGTCTGAAAATTCACTTCTGATAGTAATGTATTTTTTTTTTTTAAGGAAAATTGTGGCTGAGTATGAAAAGACTATTGCCCAAATGATTGGTAAGGAAAATTCTTTTCTAGGGTATGAGGCACAGGATCCATGGATGATCTTTGGTACAGAGCATCGAGTTCATTTTGTCCATCGCCCAGAGAGTTGAAGCTCACAGTTGCAGTAGTTCTGTTCTAGAAAACTGCCGCAAAGGCTGATTTAATGAGTGCTAAAGCTGTGCTCTTAGTGGAAATACTGAGTTAGGTTCCTGCCAGCATATAGTCACAATATTTTCTTCAGCTGGTCAGTACATGACTTGTCTCTTGTTTCTGTCTAAAGATGCTGCATTTAACATACAATTGATTCATTGACCTTGGATTCCTAGCTCACAGCTTATTGAACAAAGCTAGCACATGTATTTTCCTCTCAATAAACATAACCTTCTTGCACTTTGGAATACTAGACAGCAAGTCGACACTACAGTTGGGGACCATTTTAACAGCAAAGTCACCAACACAAAACAATTCAGAAAACATGTTACTAAATAGAAAGTGACAAGGACACTTGTATAGTCTTAAACAAGAAGGCAGAGTATACCTTGTTCACTCTGAGCTGAAAATGTGCTCATCAGGTGACTGTGTTTTTTGCTGCTCTGCGCTTGTCCATGAATGATGGGAACACACTACATTTACTGATCTTGGGGTTACAAGTAAACTTTAGCAAGTAGGCCAACTTATAAATAAGGAATCCACAAATAGTGAGGACTGATTGTAGTTAGTTTCATTCTAGAGGATAGCAAGCCCTTGAATTCTGTGAAAAGCCCTCACCCAGAACCTAGAATGTTGATGGCTAGACCATACGTATCATTAGTGCCCTCTCGGGTGGGATCTCTTTGGTTTGGTGCAGCGTCCTTTACACTGCTGCAGATTGTCCTTTCTCTATAGCAAACTTACTGGTGCCTTAACAAAACAACAGTGGCTCATCTTCCTGCACTAAATGTAGAACCTCTCCTAAGGACTAACTTCTAAGGACTAGCACTCCCAGTCAAAATCCGTTCTTCCTTAATTTAGACACTAACATGATATTTTCTAACATCAGCATCACCTAATGCCTTCCCAGCAGGGTCTTTGCCATACTGCTGTGTGGCATATTCTCCCAGGTACTGAATGGCTTTTGCCCTTAGTTCTTTTTGGGTCTTCGCTTAAATTTCTGCTGTTAGAGAGACCGCGCTGTAAGATGGAACACACACCCCTCTTGCCCTGCTTTGCTCTTTCCCGTTCACTGCTGGGACCCCATCACACCGACTGGCTGTTAATTTTTTGTTGAATAAATATGCCATTGCTTTTGAATGTGACTTACAGAAGATGAACAAAGGACAAATATGACCTCCCAGAAGAGCTTCCAGCAGCTTACCATGGAGAAGGAGCAGGCCCTAGCTGACCTTAATTCTGTGGAAAGGTCCCTTTCTGATCTCTTCAGGAGATATGAGAACCTAAAGAGTGTCCTGGAAGGGTTTAAGAAGGTATTGTGTTCTTTTCCTTCTGTCCCCTTGCTGGTGTATTTTCTGTTGTATTTTCTTGGTAATAGATCTTCAAACATACATGCTAGGGGTGTAAACAGTCTTTTATACAGGGATTCAAGGCATCCTTTTGGTCTTGTACCTTCTGTTCCAGTGAAACTGGAGATAAATATTTATCCCCCTTTTTTCTTTATGTGGTTGTTGGGACATCTGACCCACTGGGTGACTTGTCTTTGGTCATTCTATCAGGCCTGTCAAACCCAGCCACAACCAGAGACAGGAGTATTCTAGAAATGTTCTTTTGGATAATTTATCAAGTCAGTATTAGGAAAAGTAAAAGGGATCGTAACCTGAAAAATTCAGGCTGCATATTCTAGAAGAAAGTAAGTGTATGGTTTCAGTGCCTCCCTGGTGGTGCAGCAGTTAAGCACTGTGCTGTGGAGCTGTCAGCAGCAGCGATGCAAGTTCGATGCCAGGCC
This sequence comes from Scalopus aquaticus, assembly GCA_004024925.1. Taxonomy (NCBI): domain Eukaryota; kingdom Metazoa; phylum Chordata; class Mammalia; order Eulipotyphla; family Talpidae; genus Scalopus; species Scalopus aquaticus. The sequence continues at coordinate 9,323 of PVIJ01012954.1, read as the reverse complement.
AGGGAGATACCCACATGGCCGGGGAGATTCCCACATGGCGCGGCAGACCTCTCCTGCCTCGCCCGCTGCTCCCCTCAGCAGTGTATTTCCATTGATCTGCCTGTTCTGCTTCCCACTCTGTCTCTGGTGAGCCCTCCCACCACCCCACGCCTCTGGCCTATACCCCAGCTTGTATGTGTAAATAAATAAATCTTTAAAAAAAAATAGAAAGTGTATGGTTTCAAATTAAGATACCAGTGGACATTTTGATTTAATTTAGTTACACACTATCAATAGGACACATTGATAGTGGTGAACTTTCTTTTTTCTTGTCTCATGAGCTTGTTTTTTTTTTTTTTTTCATGAGACTGACTAATCAGATTGCCATTCACTTTTGAATTAACTGTTGCATTGGACACAATACCACACAGATACACGGGAGTCATGGAGCAGGCTACGAAATGCAGGATGCTGCTCAATGAGCAAGATCCTGGTCCTTTTATTGATAAAATAATCACAGCATCGGTTGTAGGGGGAAGGAAGAAAAAGAGAAAAGGGAAGAGCAAAAATAGAAAAAGTGTATCCTGTTATCTATAGCATCAGGGTGTATGGGTCTGCTCTCCAGGCATTTCTTCTCTGCTTGATGACTCAGTATTATAACTGAGGTCAAGCCTTAGATTCCCCAGCCAAGGTTTCCATCTTATCAATAAGGCATTCCATTGATCAGCTTCTGGGGTCCTTTGTCATACATTGGTCCTCAGCTCCCTGGGCGTTCCCGGTCATACTTCATGATGCATGAGTCAGGAGTAAGTTTATGCATCCGTCATCAGCCCCGGCCGTTCCCACTCACCTCTTGATGCACGCCCTTCCCAAAGTGATCTGCTTTAGAAGATGAAAGGCACCTTATAGGGTTGGGCTCCTATAGCTGATTGACCGGGCAGTTCTGACCTTGGGTAGGAATGCAGAATTGCAGATAACTAAATGGTGACCGGTCAGGCTGCTTAGGATTAGCAGACCCACATTAACTTCTTTCATAAAGTAAGTGTAACTGAGCCTTACTGGTGTGATTTAAAATTAATACATGGAAAAATTATCTAGAATTCCTTCAGTGAGAATATTTGTGCCAGTGAGATAATTTGCAAAGTACCAAGGAGTATAACTTAAAAAATACCTGATTTAATTAGGTTTTCTCATTTAAAAAAAAATATGAAAACTCTAGCACATGGCATATTACTAGTAGAAGAAAAACAAAACCTTTTATTTTAAATTATCATTTTGAAACAGAATGAAGAAGCCTTGAAAAAGTGTGCTCAGGATTACTTAGCCAGAGTTAAACAAGAAGAACAGCGGTATCAAGCCCTGAAAATTCATGCAGAAGAAAAACTAGACAAGTAAGAGCTTATGCATATTCTGTTTCACTTTTTATGATGTGGGAAGACTGACAGAGGCAAAAAAAATCAGTTTCACAATTCTAGATTACATTTGTATGCATGTGTGTATGCACACGTGTTAATTTTTTGAATAGGTAGAATCTTCACATGGTTCAAACATTAAATAGAATCAGAAAATAGACTCTCTCCCTCCCAACCTGTCCCCCCTTCCATTGGGTTTCCATCTCTTTCCTCATACCAGGTAATCACTCTCTTTTATCCTCTAGGTATACTTCCCACCCATTTGTCCCCCTGCTTTATTGAGATACAGTTGACATACAACATTATATGACTTTGAGGTGTACAGTGTGCTGATTTGGTAACATGTATGTATCTCAGAATGATTACCACCTTCGTATTTGCTAATACCTCTCATCACATTACTTAATACCATTTTATTATGTGGTAAGAATCTCCTTTTTTATACAGATGAAAGCAGACCTCTCTATTTTCATTTAACAGTGTATTTTGGAAAACTTTCCATATCAGTTCAAAAAAAACAGCCTTTTTTTTTTAATAGCTGTATGGTGTTCCATTGTCAGATTATATAATTTTTTTAGCCAGCCCCTGTTGTACATTTGAGTTATTTAAAATCTTCTGCTACAAACAATGCTGCAATAAGTAAAGTTGCTGGAGATGTCCCTAGACAATCCCTGAAAGTAAAAAAAACAAAGGAGAAGCCGGTGGTGGCTTGAGGACAGACAGACTTGTGAGGAGGGTAGAGAGTGCCAGGAGCCAAGAAATATGTCCCGAGAACTAAATGAAAACTAGGAGGAGGTCTTGCTGAAGCTGCTGAGTAGTGTGGCCCTTAGGAAGTGGTTCACTGTGAGACAGCCTTAGGTCACTCTTTTAATGTCAGTCTTGCTTCTTACTCCAAACTGTGATGCTTTGTTCCATTAAGTTTGGACCTTATTAAACTCTTGAATGAGTGAATAAGTAAGTAACCTTGAATACTGATCATTTGGCATGTATGTGAGTTTTCTGTGTTATCTAAAAGGAGTTGCTGGGCCAAAGAACATGTGAATTATAATAAATATTTTCAAACTGCCCTAACTAGACTTTTTTCCCCTTCAGTTTACCTCCCTAGACAACGTGCAAGAACATCTCTTTCCTCTACAGCTTTGCCAACAGATCAAACTTTGGTTTTCTGCAGTTCTAATAGATGAAATAGAGCATTTAAATTCAGTTGGGGTTTTGTGTTTTTTTGTGAGTTTTTTTTTTTTTTTTTTTTTACTTTTTCTTACCACAAAATCATTTCTGCGTCTGCCTCTCATGGCGTCAGTGGTAACTATCCTGACAAATGACTAACCATGTGCTTTTTTGTCTCTGTATTCTGCAAACAAAACACCATCAACAGAGCCAATGAAGAGATTGCTCAGGTTCGAACAAAAGCAAAGGCTGAGAGTGCAGCTCTCCACGCTGGGCTCCGGAAAGAGCAGATGAAAGTGGAGTCCCTGGAAAGGGCCCTTCAGCAAAAGGTACAGAGAGGGAGCCGGTGGCCTGACTGCATCAGGTGTAGACAGCACAATATATGAAGCCCTTTTTGCAGTTTGACCCTCCCGGGGACCGTGAGCAGCGTCTGGGTCTATTTGCTTGTAACTACTGGGAGATGCTGCTGGCATCTAGTGGATAGAGGCCAGAAATGCTGCTCAACAGCCTGCAGTGCCCATGGCAGCCCTCACCGCAGACTGAACCAGTAGATAATGTCAATAGCACCACGGTTGACAAACTCTATTATAAATAAAAGTCAGTGGCAGTACAGCCTCTATTTTCACTGCTCAGCAAATCTTGGATTTCCTCTTTCGTATGCCAGTATTGTTTTTCTGTGTCTCATGTACTCTTAACTGTGACATCCATTCAACTAGACCTAGGGTTTTTTCTCCCCCGTGAGGTCTAGCAACTACAGCAGAGGGATACTCAGTAAGACTCTAGAACCCTAGATCCAGGAGATGCTGATGGATTGGGTGAGGCCCAAATACCCCAGATAGTTCCTATGATAACAAGAAATTAAGAGGTTTGTGGATGAGTTGCAGAGGGCTGTTTACTAACTTTACTCCCTCCTCATTGTAAGCCTAACTGAGCACATGAACATTTTCTAGGAGAAAAGATATATATCTTTCCTTTCTTTAAAGAGTCTCTGACATAGCAAAGTTAAGAGCCACTGAATTAGGATGTTTAGGTAGAGTATAGCTAGCCTTGGGATTATTTAACTGTAATTGCCTTTGTCTCAGGACACAGAGTGGCCTGCATAATCATATCACTTGCCTTTCAGAACCAAGAAATCGAAGAACTGACGAAAATCTGTGATGAACTGATTGCAAAGCTGGGAAAGACTGACTGAATTTCCCGTTAGTTCGGCAGATCTGCATTTGGCTGCTTCTCATGACCACAATTATCTTGCCTTATCCAGGAATAATTGCCCCTTTGCAGAGAAAAGAAAAAAAAAAAATAAAGCACATGCCTGCTGCTGCCTGCCCGCTTTGCTGCTGACGCACAGCCCTGGAAGGACCCCTGGAGTGTTTGCTGCACAGTTGGTCACGAAGAAGTGGGGTCTGACAGTCCTCGAGTCTTTCGAAATTCTCCATCGATAGTTCGGATAGACAGGCTGCTAAATTTGGGTTTGTGATTTCTCTACCTTCAGTTTGTTTCAAGTCATCTTTACTTTTCAGAGTGCGTTGAGTTTGTGATTTTGTGGTTACTTGGGGTCATCTCCTATCTACACCTGTCTGATTTTGTTTTGTGACCTATTTATTTCATCTTTTACATTTTATTTTTAATATTAGTGGCTTTACTTAAGTAATTTGTTCTATTGTTATTTCCAGTTATAAACAAGTTACAAGCAAGGACTCTTGAGTACCCATTTACTCAGACACACATATCTGTAAATGCTGCTGGGTTTCCCCTGTGGCATAATTAAGAACTTTACAGTAGGACCTATTTCCATAAATGTAAAACCCTGTTATGAAATAGAATCCTGGCTCATGATGCCAACTTCAAATTTAGGGGATTGGAGATGGGAAGACCCCAGATTCATGTCTCTTATGACTCAGGTTTCATATCTGGGGAAGACTTTTTGCCCTCACATCTTCTTGCCCTGGTATTTGGATACTCCTCAGTCTTGATGAGTGTGGCCCTTTTGGTATCAGTCCCCAGACTGAAAGTTTCCTGCTTTCCACACAAAGTAGCATGGGACTCCCTCAGAGCTGGGGTTTGCAAGTCCGTCCTTGAGCCGGCTCAGCTTCCATTTGTTGCTGCAAAATCAACATTTACTGTTTATTATCTTCCTATTTGAAATATGCAAAAAGAAAATCTACTTGTAAAAGGTTTAGATGATCTTATTTAATTAAAAGGTCACTGTAACCCCATTAGCAATCATAAGGTGAAGGAACAGTTGGTATCATAAGTATAATGCATTGTTCTTCAGATGTTTTCTTTTTAAAGGCAAAGAATCCTTTCAAACGTAAGATACTTTTTAACAAAGCAGGCAGGGAAAATGTGAACCACTCCAAATATCAGCGCATTTTGAATATTTGAAACAAAGACCATTTGAATGCTGGAGGAGGGGCATACCCACTAAACCAAATTCCTTAAGCTCTTACTGGATGTGGTCCAGCATGCTGGGGGCATTAACCCCCCCAAGATGGAAATTTCCCATATAATGCAGTGAACTTTCTTCCATTTGATAGGCAAAACCAAATCCATGCAAGTGTTTTAAAGCACTCTTTTGTCTTAATCTTACACCCTGAAGGTCTTCATGGTGACAAGCACTACATTCAGTACGAGTAAGTTTTCGTACCTTTCTTGTAAAACTGTTGCATGATCCAACTTCAGCAAATGACTTGTGCCTAGTGGAGAACCTCTATAGATCTTTAACAATGAATTTTTCTTTAGCTGTGTATTCACATGGGTGCAATCTTTAGCCCCAGAGAGGTCAAAATGTCTTTTCAAGCCAGAAGTCATGTTTTAGCAGTATGATTTATCATAATTGGTGCTTAGGCTCTATTTGAAAGCCTTTTGTCTTAACATTTTGTACAAAAAAGAACAGAAGTGATCTGTAGTTGGACAAGTGACTGGACAATCATTTGGACTTTGAAAGCAGCCACTGTGGTTTAATGTGAATGCTCTACTGTAGTCAGAGTAGCAGTGGAATAGAAGTGTCTCCAGTTGGTGTAACTGATTTCCTTTTTCAGTCCTCTGCAACTAGGGAAATGAGCGTTTTGCATTAAGAATTGTTGCTAAAGCTTTTTGCTGCTGTTTTGGTGGAATGCCCATGTTTTCTTATTTTATGTTGACCTGTTTTAAGCATGAAAAGGTTTATAGCAGTCTTCATTATAGATTCATTGCTTCCTTTAGGCTTCTTGTATAGGGGAAAAAAGTAGCTTTGTGTTAAACAGAGGTGATGATAATCCTTCCCTAGCACACTGGTAGAAGAGACCCCTAGTGAATGAAGTTTCTGCACAAAGCATATGAATATGAATTCTTGCCACTGGCCTCTCAGCCTTGACCATTACAAGGAAATGTTCTTTATTCTAATTTAATAAACAGATATTCTCCAATAAGAATAAAGATGTAGCTTGTACAGCTGGCAAATCAGGGGGATATGCTGGGCAGAATAAAGTACTTGTGTTTATTGTCTTTAAAAACAAGTAAAGAAAGCCCTTTTAGAACTCTGGAGCATAAGAATATAGTCTACAACTTGGCTTCAAAGCATGAGGACTAAACTACTTGTTGGTTAGTCACTAGCAAATTCAGCTACAAAAGTATGAAGGGGCCATGGAAGGAAGCCAGTGCCCTAGATAGTGATTTGGGAAGTGATCTGTGATGTTGAGATTGCAAATTCAGAGACATTTCTTAAGGTTCTGACAGCCAAACTGTATATAAATTGTCTTTCCATACAGGTAAGTTTTAATTGGAGGATTTAATGTAAGACCAAACAATTTGTCACTAGGTTAGCTGGTCAGTTACAGTCAGACCTTCCAAGATTTACTTTATTTGGAGAAGATCCTGAAAGCCAGTTACCTGCCCAAACCGTTTGTTCTGTAAAACTTGTCTGGAAATATTGAGAAGCCCCATACTCATGTGGTTTCTAGCTTCTTCAGACCCAGCCCAAATTAGGAAGTGCAGAAGCACATGATGGTGAAAAACTGAGGACCTGGCAGCCTTCCAGAACAATATGGAATCTGAGGGAAGATTTACTTTTCATTTGGTAGGATACCTCAAGTTGAATTTTTCTTTCTAGCCTGTTACCCCTTCTACCTGCCCCACACTTCATGCAGTTCTCATAGAAATGCTTCAGTATTCATAAGCAGCCCTGAGTCAGCACTGTCTAAACTGCCCCAAGTGTCCATGAACTGACTAAAAGCAGCCAGAGTGAAGCCCTTATTTTAAATAATGGTAACAAGGGGCTTGGTGGTGGATTTAAAACTCAAAATGAAGCTTCTGAAGAGCAAGATTTACTGAGTCTTATGTACACTAGTTACAGTGCTTCAGCATATCTTGTCTTAGTGCAGTGAAAAGCTCAAACCCCCCCTTGTTTCCTTTTGGTTTTCCACTGTGATTGGTAGCCATCTCGTGGGTTGTCTGCAAATGTTGTCCCGTCTTTGTTATTTTATAGCCTTCTGCGCCTGCTCTCAGACTTGGGATTCTTACTTCATCCTTCTTATAGGAAGAGAGAAACTAGGTATTGAAAGATTAGATGATTCAGGCAGAGGATTTTAGAGTAAAGATATATATATTCTGAACAATTTAAGAGTAGATTATTATTTGCTTATTAAAAGACAGATATAGACTGGAAATCCCAGAATGTCAAACCAAAGGTCTAGGAAGTCTTCTTCACCAATTTTTATAAAGAAGTATTTAAGGAGATTTCTGTGCAAAAAGGTTTGACTGGCCTCCGGATTCCAGTGATTTTTAAAAAGCAATTTATCATTCACACCTTGAGTCTCCCATATAGTAAATGTAAAAGCAATTGATATATTAGACATGTCTAAGGATCTCCTCTGGAAGATAAATGCCAGCATTTCCGGTGAAGACCCACTCCCTAGTGCCCAGAGCTAGCATTCTGGAGACTAAAGATTGCACTTTTCGTAGTTCTTCGTCCAAATGCAATCCCATTTCTGTGCCTCTTACTTAGCATGCAATTAGATTTGGACAAACAAGATTCCTAAGGAATGACTATTAACTATAACATGGTTACAGCTATTACATAAATGTATGTATGTATATATATATATTCTGGTTATAGTTCTAATACGGAGATGTGTGCTACGCTGGCCTGTGGCAGTCTGTATAACGCTTTAAGTCCTTTGGAGGAAGCCAGGCTTGGAGCTGAGGTGTGGTTGGAACCTTCCCTGTATTGATTCTTCGGAAGTACAAAGATGCCACTTTCTCCCCTTCTGCCTTGTAGTGGTATCTGAAATATACTCCAAAAAAGTATTCCCTTGTCACATTATTAACCAATATTCTATATTTATGAATAATTTTTGTAAGTGGACATGCAAAAAATTGAACTCCAAAACCATCCAGGCCAGCTACAGGGCCAGAGTGTGTAGATTCCCACCCCCCAGCTTCAGCGCAGGGCCCCTCCCCACCAGGCCAGGGTGCAGGCATTTCTTTTAAGTCTCAGAGGTAGCAGTAAACTTTTCAGTGTTGCTGTTAGCAAGTGTGTGTTTGCCAATAGGTATTCATTTGTACTAATGTGCCAACCAGTAAATGTTGACTGCACATTTTCCACTGTGTTCCTACGGGTGCCATGAAGTGTGTGAGGAGCCTCTCATCTGGAGGGATGATCGCTGCATTGACTACTGCTGTCAGGATTGTGTTGTGTGGAATAATCATCTACATAAATTTTATATGCACAGTAATTTCCCTTTTATATGTCAGGTAAATATTTGTAAAAGTTATACTCACACAAATGATATTATTATAATGATTACTAATATATTTTTTCCATGTTTCATTGCCTGAATAAAAACTGTTTACCACTGTTAGATGGTGTGTGTATTTTTTTTTCCTGCTTGTAAGTCGTTTTATCCCTGAATGTGAAAATTTATGACAGCCCCATTTTTATGAGTTCCATATTTCAGTCCAAAAATAGAAAAGATGACATTTTCGCTGCACTTATTTTGTGGCATTTTATGCATTTGGTTGAGTGTATAATTAAAAACAAAACAAACTGTGGAATTCAGACCTCACGATATAAATTTCCATGCCTTTGCATCTGTGCAAACAAAGTTTTTAATTGGGCACTTCGTGGTTTTGCTTAGAGACTGCCTGACTGCCCTGGCATTTTTCAAGTCAGAAGGACACAAGTCATCCCAAGCTGTCTGACTTGTCGAAGGACATGGGATAAGCCAGACTGTGTAAACATGCAGAATGACCCACAGAAAATAGGTGACGTTTTATGTTTCTTCTAGGTTAATACCAGGACAAACCGTTTTCAGCACTAGCCAAGCCAGCTCTCCATTAAAGGGGCAGAGGCCTGGGCCGGGAGTTTCATGAGTTTTATTACAGGAAAAAATATGTTAAGGGGCTAGTTAAGGCTTCATTTTACAACTTTTGGGGGGGTTGGGGGGACACTCAGGGAAATAAGAGCACTGTTATTTTCTTACTATTAGTTGCATCCTAAGACATTGTTCCTTAGAAAGGTCTGAAGAGAATGCTTCTCGTTAGTGGCCCCTGAACTTCTAGGAGGAACCCAGTCACATGCAGGGTAGCACTGCCATTTACTGAAGGCCAGAGAGAGTAGAAAGTTTTTTTTTTTAAGAGTTGTTGCAAAAAATAAGATAGCAACTACCTTTCTTTTTTTTATATTTTTTAATTTTTTTTAATTGTTATTTATGTCTTTTACATTTTGTATTCCCCTTGGATAGCCCACCACCAATTCACCCGTGATCCATCTCCATGGTCCCTTGT
>PVIJ01012953.1:0-47190 GCA_004024925.1 Scalopus aquaticus | reverse complement strand
GACTTATATGAATTGGGTGACATCGAGGAATGTATATTTGCAAAAAAACCAATATTTTATTGTTTATAATTTTGTACAGTATGATAAGTTTTGTAACACTCCCCAATATGCATTGCAGGCTGATTAGTGCACGTTCTCGTCCGACACAAAACCCGCTGACATTTCTTGTATATATCTTAGTAATTTTACGATATTTTGACTTAATTTCTTGTGCCATTTCAAGATAAAACTTCAGGGAAACATGCATGTCTCAAAAAGTTGAGTTGAAATAACTCAATTCCCCATAATCACTAATAAACTGCAATGTCCCCTGAGAGGGGACATCCGAGTGATATGCTAGAATTCCGATGTCCCCTGAGAGGGGACAGCGGAGTGCAAAGGGTTAACATGATATGCGTGAGAAATGCAGCCTGGCAGGAAAACAAGGCAGCCATGGAGGCCAGCACTGGGAAGGCAGGAAAGAGGCTTGATTTAACCCACTTTCCTTACACACATAATGAAGGGACAACATGGAGATAAATAAGTCCCCTTTCCCTCAGGTCTCAGCCAAGTTATTGCCAGTTTACGACACCCACAGAGACAGAAAGAAGAAGGGAGCGAAGGAGGCCGCAGCTGGTTCTAGGTTTCTTCATTAGACTTTTAATGGGGGCAGGGATCAAATGCAGGCCAAGCAAGGCTGGCATCTGCCTGCCCCGCGAGGAGAGGAGGCCGTCCACTGCCGGGCGCCGAGGCAGTCGCGTCCCTTTCTGTCCACCCTGGCACAGGAACCATCATCGTTATTGAGTTGAGGTTTCTGTGGCATTCATTGCTATCAGGCCACGGGCACAAAAGAAGTCTGCACAACCCCCCTGTTTCTGCTCTTGTGGTTTTTTCATTCACATTCTGCTTTGCTTTTACAATATTCTGCCTTGGTGCAAATCCGCCTTTGTGCACGTGGACCGACATCAGCTAGATAATTGAGGTTTTAGAAAACAAGCTTTGGACCTTGCCAAGTCAATCAACAACTGAGGCCTCAAGGTATATTTTGGTCATTGGTCTGGCTAATTCTAGCAAAAACAACAAAATCTGAACAGATTGCAGGGAAGTTCATGAGGAGCTCGAGCAGCATATCCCTGCACTGGGAGGCCAACCAAAACAAAACAAAATGAAAAAAGACGCAAGCATTCCAGTCCCACCAAAGAGCAACATGGCAGGACGCTGGAATTTCTCCCCTTCCTTCCCCAGAGTAGAAACTTCACTTCAGTCCGCCTTGGTCTTGGCCTCAATGCCCGGCCATGAACTCGGTCCTTCGACTTGAAGGCAAAAGCTCTTGCTGCTAGTATTGGACCAGGCTGCTCCTCAGATGTCCTCTGGGCTTTCCAGTCCTGGGTTATTTCCAGCAACTCCCTGGCTGCCTAGATGCCCTCAGCCACCTCCTCCATCAGTGCAGGCTGATCAGGCCACCGTCAAGCCACAGACGACCCTGCAGGTTGACCAGTTACCCATGGGGTGAAATGAAGAAAGCAGCTAAGATGACCCTCTCTATTAGGGATAAGGGCTATTGGGCGATTATAGGGAACAGTAAGAACATGGGAGACTCAAGTCTAATAACAGGATCCTCTTTCCCAGCTCATAAGTACCTCCAGTCATTCCCATTTAATGGCCTTTGTGATTTCTGGACATGGTGGAAAATGCATTCTTTGCTAGATATTTAGCATACCCTCCAGGCCACTGAACATTTGCCCCAATCCAGCCAGGGCTGTGTGGGCCACACTGTCTCCCAAGAATCCTCGAAAACCGCTTCCCCAGAACACATTTTCAAAGCCTGCCACCAACTAGCCCACACCACCTCTATCTCCAGTGGAACCCAAGGCATTTTGCCAAGCGGTGCTGGGAGAGGTATTCCACCCCAGGGATTGTTTAGCGTGGTCAACTGCGAGAAGGAAAATCTGAAACTGCAGGGGCCACTCAGAAAGGCAGATCTAATTGGGAGAGCTGAGATGAGGCCAGGCCGGCTGGCTTCCTACACCATTCCCCAGGCTGGAGAACTTTGGCTTCACTCTCAAGCAACTGGCACCAGCTCGTAGCACACAGGTTACTTACCAGCAAAATCAAGGAACAGATTGACTCTTCCTGCCCCCAAAGAGGAACAGCTGCACCTGAACAAACTTGCAAGGTCAGGTTCACACGCACTTGATGAAAGCCTTTCCTGGCTCCCACTCCAAACAAAGCCGAAGACAAATCTAACACAGGCTTCCTGGCCTTTGGCCCACTGCCCCATGCGGCAGCTCTCTGCACCTAGCTCTCTAAACCTCATCCTATCGCTGTCCCCAGCAGGCCTGCTGCGGGACAGGAAAGAGGTCTCACGTGTCTCTCAAGGCATCCACACCAGTTCCTTCTGCACCTGAGATCTCCCCGGGGGCCTCTGAATCTCAGTCTGACGAAGCCTGACCTTGCCTTGCTTTATGAGGGTAATGAAATCACAGCCCCAGGTGGGCCGGCCGCAGGTGTACTTGGTTGGCCATTCAGAGCCTTGTTATTTCTGTAATTTGTCACCTGCTGTCTCCTGCTTGGGGTTGTATTTTACAGCCTAATGAATGCGTTCTCTTATTAAGACAAGTCGGGCCCATGCCAATCCAATTAAATCTATAAAATTAACCTGGAAATTTTAGAGAAATGGGTTGCATTTCTCTGTTTTCCTTTTCTTTTTTTCTTGCTTCTTCCTTTTTTTTTTTTCTTTGTTGGAAGAAAAGAAGTTGCTGGAAACAGCAATCAGTTGTACGTCAAAAGACCTCAGTTGAATTCCAATTCTGTCATATGATCTTGAGCAAGTCCCTCTCCTCTGTGGGTGTGGGTCCCTCAGCGAGCAAATTAATGCTTTGGACACACGAGTGTGGATAACAGCTTTTCAATCACTGAGTTACTACTGCACGCCGGACATCTACACAAAAGCTCTGCAAGCTGGGTGCAGTGTTGCGAACAGCGCAAGTACAAGCAACGGACCCAAGAGGAGACAGCAATTCACCAAAGTCCAGATGGTGAAGATGGAGGTATCGTTGCAAAAGTCCATCCATGCACCTCCCAAACCTATACTCCTTCCAGGCAATGAATTTTAGAAGAAAATTTGGAAGTACGTGCAGTTTGTACAGGTCACGGGCCAAACTTCTATTCCCAGTGCAGTCACCAGCTCAGAGCCTTGCCCAGTTTAGGACTCACTGAGGTCACCTCACAGCTAACCTGCCTTCTCATCCAGGTCTCCTACGGGGGATTTGGGTTCAAATGTAAGGTATACTTCAAACTCTTCAAATTCATAGGCACAGGAAGACTAAAGTTGGGCAAATTTTGCTATACTTTTACCTAAAGGAGAGGAGAAAAATTTCTCTGAATGTAAGTTCACATGAATCTCACACTTGTTAACAGAGTCCAAGAAACTCCAAGTTTCACCAGTATTTGTGAAGCAATTTGTTCAGTGAAAAATGTGACCATAGAGAACCAGCAAATGAGACCTGAGTCTATATTCATAGTAAAAATGATTTACCTGCTGATTTCCCAGTAACAGATTAAAATTCAATGCTATACCTAATGAAAATATTAAGGTCTTGCTAAAGTAGAAACTAGCTCTTTCACTTTTCAGAGAGATTAAAAAATAGATATTTTAGTAATAATCTTTCAAGGATTTAATTCAAACAATAAGTTATCATTTGGATTAGAAGAAGAAACTTATCCTTAGAGCATTTCTCTGCCTATGTGAAAAATAAATACGATATCAAGGGTTCTCTATTTCATTACTAGGGTCAAAACCAAATACATGAAGAAATATGAGTGGAAAAAAGGACAAGTGATTGATTCATAAAACCAATCAAAGGAAGAAATAGATCAGCAGCATGATGATCTATTAATATTTCAAAAAAATCCCTCTGTACCCCCCCAAAATAATCAATGTTTTTAAAAGCTACTTGTGTTTCTTTATAGTTTTCCACCCAAAGCTTACCACTGTCTGTTTTATGAACTTTATTTTAATGAGCTCATTTGGTCTATGTTCTTTGGTATCTAACTTCTATAATAAAAATTATACTTATATTCACCCATGTTGCATAAAGATGTATTTTGTTCATTTTCATTACTGAGTAGTAATATACTGTGTGTACATATTGTATATGTTGTATATATATATGCATATATTGGAAATGTTATATATTCATGTGCATATATTGGATATTATTTATCTACATGTGCATATGTTGGATATGTTGTACATACATGTATATATACTGGATAGTATATACAGATGTGTATGTATATATATGTGTGTGTGTGTGTGTGTGTGTGTATGTATATGTTGGCTATGTATAAATATACCATAATTGATCCCTCTACTGTTGATGAAAATTGATTGGAACTATTTGCAAATTAGGGTCTTTACAATAATGTTGCCATAAACATTCTTGGGGTAGAATCACTGGATCCCAGGATTTATTATTATAACTTTTACAGACACTGCTAATTAGTTTTTCAATTTAACTCCTACCAGCAACACATGGGAGTTCTGTTGGCTCCATCTCCTTTCTAGTTCTTGGGTTCATCAGTCTTTTGCATGTTTACCATGATGTTGGCTCTGTAATGGTTTCTGCTGCCTTTACTGTGCATTATTCTAACAACTACTAGAGTAAGAAACTTTCCACACGCTTACTGGCCATTTGGATATCTACAATCCACCCAGAATTAATTTTTGTATAGGGCTTCAGGTGGGCTTTGTGTTTCATTTCTTTCCATATGGACATCCAATTACTTTGCTTTCACCAGGATTCTGAAATGCTACTTTTATCACATATCACTTGCCATATACACATGGGTTTTTTCTGGCCCCTCTTTTCTATACTCTTGGTTTGGTTGTCTATCCATTTATTCTGCATCTAGATCTTAATATCCTAATCTTAATGTCTGAACCATACATTTCAATAATCTTTGACACAGAGTAAAGCAAATGCCCTCGCTTTATTTTTCTTCTTTAAGTAAACTACAGCTATTCTTGACCTTTGCGAGAATTGGTTTTCCAAGTTCCACTGAAAAATGTAACAATATAAAACCTGGTAAGATATTGAGTGAGATGGCATTGATCTAGAATCAATAATCTAGCATAAGTTTAGGGACCCTTAGCATCTATAGTGAGGACACGGCCACTTTCAACTAATCATCATTTAAATTCTCCCAAAAAGTCTCATTGTTTTCTGCGTAAAGATCCTGACCTGCATGTTTTGGGTTTTATCCCTAGGCATTCAAATAACTTACATATTTTTTTTCACTTTCTGTTTGTGGTTATAATATAGAAATGCAATTTCTATATTGGTCTTTCATTTAGCAATCGTGCTGAAGTTATTACTGATCTTCTTAAATCCTTTTCACCCAACTATTGACACCAGCAAGACTGTCATTCTACCTAGGGGCCTCCTACCTGCAGGCTGGTTGGGGTCCCAAATGCTGTCTCAGCCAGGACTTGACCCTCTCTGTCCTTCCAGCTCCTTCAAGAAAACATTTCTTTAAGTGTTATGTAGCTTTTCTACCTGCTCTAGTAGGATGGCTGCTTTGAATTACCTAATCTTCCATGATGAAAAGTTACCTCAGAGTTACTGTATTTAACAAAAAATCAAATGCAAATGCCTGAAACTTATATAAAGTTACAATACAATGTTACTTCAATTTAAAAAAAATTTTCACGTAAATGCAGAAAAACTTTCCCACTAAACTAGTTTCAGAGTTAAATTTTTCCTTAGGTCTAAAAAGTTTGTTCAGGTGAGAGTTGGAAGGGAAGAATGTTGTCAAAGCACCCTTTTTAAATAATTTTCTATAATATTTGCAATCTATTCAAAATTAAAGTTATTACCTAAAAGAAAATCATTTTTCTAATTTTGTAATAGGGCCACTATTTAATTCACCATAACATAAAATTACTGTTTGTGTTTATGTAATGGAAACAATGAACACCAACTAGGCGAATGATTTGTCCTAAATCACAGCTGCTGGGCAGAGGTGCCAACAGCAACAGCTTTTGGTTTTGATTCTGTTTGGGGGGGTTATTTATTTGTTTACCAAATATGAGGGGTGCTATTTGTTCTGATTTTTATTTCTTAAAAAATACTCATTTTTATTCCTTACAGTTATGCCAAGTAACACATTGCTATTAGATGAACAGCAGAATACTACAACCGTATGCAAAACACAATCGAAGGCTTAGGAAGAATCCAATTATACTTACTTTCCTTCATGGCTTCAGTCATGTAATTCAGATATTCAACATCAAAGGTCAATTCAATTTATGTGATTATTTCTGGGAAATGTCATAATTACATACATTATGAGAAAAAATATGAAATTCAATATTACTAGTTTTATCTAGATTCACCTGGACATGCTCTAAACACAGCTGATCTCTCTAAGTAAAGTGGAGAGAGTGAACAGGTATTTCTACGACATAGTTTTAAAATAAGCCATTTTCAAAAATCATTTTTGTGCCAAGTCTTATTACCATAGAAATTGGTAAATCTCTGTAACTGATTTATTAAAGAATTATAACATGAACAATATCCAACAAAGAGAAGTTTTGTGAACCTTTAAGACCAAAGAAACTTAGTACATGGCCTTAGGCTAAGGGAGTTGAAGAAAGAAAGAAAAATAGGATAGATATTGTGGAATTACCCACTTAGCGGTGAACTTAAAATATGTATGTGCATTCCCAATGGTACACTCCTGAAACTCACATCATGTTAAAACACAATGCCACTTTGATTTAAAATACCACTCTCAAAAACAGAGAAAGAAAGAAATGAGAAGGACCAGCAGTTAGGGGGAAATGGAAGTATACAAGGGCGGAGGGGGCTGAGGAGGAGGAGACTGGACGAAACCCAGAAGCCAACAGAAGCTACAGGCAGGTCAGCAAGCACCGAATTCGCACTTTCAGAGGCCCAGGCAGGACAGGAGGACTGGGGGGAGTGGGGGAGATACCCCCAGAGGGACGGAAGCCAAAGGCACGGGAGACCAGTGTGTGGAATTACCCACTTGGAAACTGAAATTTCCAGGATCACGGCAGGTCTGCGGGGGAAAGAAAGCTATTGAGGCAGGTGCCAAGTCTGATAAATGACTGAGGGTGACCAAAAGGCCAGAAAATGACAGTAAATCTGGGACATGGGCATATGGCAGAAGCAGACACCCCATAAAATAGGGAGTTGCAGTTCCATTTCTATTTCTAACACAAAGGTGGAGGGGCACTGGTCTGGGAAGCTATTTGCTCAATAAAATGAAAAGTAAATTTAGGCAAGACTCCATCTCAAAGTGAGCACTCCTTAAAAGAAATGCTGTCTGGTCAAAAATAGTTTCTTCAATAATCGGAGGCAGGAGCCACATTTCCTTTAACGGCCCCGGGACAAGGCGGAAGCCCCACAAGCTGCCCGTGTCCCCACGGCAACCAGGGCCGCTGCACCAGTCATCTCACATGGCAGAATAATGCAAGAAAATTAATTTAATGTCATGTCACATATTTGCTAAATTAGATCTCCAAATGTTTGTTTGATTGGGAGACTGGAAGCACAAGCGTTGTTTGGGGAGACCAGCTGCTGGGCCAGCTGGCCCCACCGGGCAGCGCTGCCCTGGCATCGTGTCCTGCTTTCAGCAGAGTTCCTAAGTACCCCGCACCCGGGCTAGGCATCGGGAACCTGACTGTGTTGACATCCTAGCGGGGTGTTGGGAGTGGGTCTCATCTTTGCATCACCGGAAGTCACTATTTCCAATTCCTTTTAAGTCTCTTAGTAAAACAAATTAGCACTTTTGTAATTAAAAGGATGGTGAAGGCCAGAGCAGCTCATCAAGAAGCAGCAGAAGTATGAAGGAGTGTTTGCTCTAATCCAGACATACGAAAGAACAGAATATTTTATCAGGCAAGAAATCCGACAGAACTGGCCTGGAAAGCGTGGCCCAGCAAGGCCAGCCTGCTGCCTGTTCTGATACAGCTGGACCAGCCTTTCCAGAACAGTCGTGGGGTTTAGACTCTAAGTTGGCAAGGCCTAAAAGTATTTCTGATCTGAACTTTGGCAGTAAAACCGCACCTGCCCCTGACCGAAGCGAAACCAAGAAGACGCCGTGGCCCCGTGCCCTGGCTTTGTTCTGCTGAACTTGGACGAGAAGTCTACGAGGTGCTGATGAAATCAGGGCAGGTCGATTCTCTTCACAGCACGGCACGTACAAAGTTTGCTCCTTTCCCTCACCAAGTTGCTCTTCAGCCATGGCGATGCCGTGAATTGTTAAATAGCACTTTTAGGCACTGTAACCTCCACTGATTTCCGGGCCAGTTCTGCCTGGTCTCTTGCCTGACGAATACTCTGTTCTTTCAGATGGCATCTGTGGACACTGCCTCTGGTGACTCGTGTGTCTACCTCAGGGGTTGATGAACATCTGTGTAAAGAGCTAAACAGCAAGTATTTTTGGCTTTGCAGGCCTGAGGGTCTTGGCGGCAAGCACTGAACTCTGCAGACACAGTGTGCACGCAAAAGGCGCAAAGGGCGAGGCAGGTGTGTTTCAGCACAACTCTGTTTACAAAATCAGGAGGGGGGCAGGTTGGCCCCTGGGCCGCTCGGCCTGGTCTAACTTGTTCTCCCATGTTCCAGGCCTGGTTTATGAATATCAAGGCAGAACTGTCCTTCGTTATTTTATCTGCTGCATCAAGCAGGGCAGAGGCTGCCTCTCTCATCCATCTCATCCATCCACTGAAATTAGTTTGGGGAAGAAAAGGAACCCAACAAATCAGCAGGCCCAAGTGGAGCTCCAAATGGCATGTGAATTTGCAGGTCCTCCATTTAATCCTAAAGAGCAAGAAAAGGTGGATCCCGGCTCCCCAGCAAGCAGCCCCACACAGCCATATCTCCTGGGGACCGCCCCACCCCGTCAGCCTCGAAAGGAAGTCTTTGTCTGAGACAGTTCATGTCTTCGCTGAGGCTTTTAGCTTTTTGTCTCTGGGTACCCTGCCACCCTGTAGCCCTAAAGAGCCCCCCTTCTACCTGGAAATCGGGGCTGGTCAGGGAGCCCGAGTGTTGTTCTTTGGGGGCTATCCATTCTGAACGTTTAAACAAATGTCTCAAGACTGACAAGAGGTCAATGAAATCTTCTGAGGCCGCTCCCTTCTGATGGATGAGCTGAAATGAAAACCATTTCAGACCGCACTTTCAGCTGAATAATGAATTCTGTGTTTCCAATCATTAAAGTTGAAATTATAATAGATAGCATTCTGCCCCACCGTTCATGAGATTTAACTCTTCGGAGGTCAGAGTAGATACACCCTATTAAATAATGCAGGCCAGACAAGGCTGACTTAATAAAACTGAAATGTCACTTTGGGTTTGAATTGATTTTCTTACTGGAGAACCTTTTAGGCTTGCAAATCAGAAGGGTCTCCTGTTTGCACGTCTGAAGGAGGTCGTCTTTCCAGGGTTAGTCTAAGAAATGCAGATTGATGGGAAAGGTTTGCCTTGGGTCAGCCTCCAATAGCCTCCAAGCTTGAATTATTCATGAGCTCCCATGTGTTTTGTGTTTCTTGCTTAACGCTGTGGAAGGTGGGGACAGAGAGAGGGAGATGTGCCCGGCTACAAACAGATTCCTTCTTAAATCGGGTCAGCAGTTAGAAGAGCTGGGGCTGGTCCAGGGTGGGGGCTGGATCTAATTTTACAGGAATTTGAATCAATAAGCCTTGAAACTAAACAACTAGCCTACAGCTGAGGGTGTTATCTTTGGTTCAGTTTGACATGCTGTGAACTCCTTCAAGCAAAGGGGAAAAAACAGAAAACCAACTGCGGATTTTCAGACTGTGGACGGGGCTGGTGTCGGCTGCCTCCTGGTGAGGACTATGGCGTCTGTTGTGGCTTTGAGATGGGCTGGCTTCTCAGGATGGATCAGCGTGCCAGGGCTGAGGGTTACAAGACCAGAGAGAAGCTGCCCTCCAGATGGACCTTCTTCCTCTCCGACCTGTGACCGAGTATACCACCTACCACCTGCCATTTCTGAGCTGAAGATTCCGCCTTTGTGAAATGAAGCACTTTAGGCCTCAGAGGTTTTCAGAATTCCTGAGATGCACAGCACCTTCCTGAAAGCAAACCTTCCCTGCAAGCCCTGGGCTCAGGACTGCAGCGGGGCAGGGGCACAGGCGAGGAGATGCTGAACCTCCTGGTCCCAACTTGGTAGACTTGGCCTGGATGGTTTCCCTCACCCCTTCACCCACCTATCCAGCCTGGGAAGTGAAGAAAATGGCACAGACAGCTCCTCTCCCATTCCCCAACCCACTGCACTCCTTACACCCCATCTCCCTTCACCCAAGGCTCACAGTTTCTGAGCTGAAATTCTGAGTGTGGTCTTGTCTTCAAGTAGACCCAGAATGAACCCTGAAAAGGAGGCCCCCCCTCCTGACTTCAGAGGAATGGTCTGCACACCCTTTCTTTTTAGTTTTTCTAATTGAAGTAACATTGTATGACCACATTATTTAGGTGTCAAGTGCTTACTACTTCTGAGAGTGGTTAGAGAAGGAGGGAATGAAGAAAGATGAACAGGAATAGAAGAAAAGATTCCAGGACTTGGGCTTTGCAGCTCCCAATGTGGACGAAGAGCTGGCCACGTGGCTTACACCACGTCTGAAAGCCTGAAGCAAGAACTCTCTTCCCTCAGCTTCCTTCCCAAATCAATGCCCGTGCAGATCCAGCCAGTGTCCGTGGCTGAACAGCACCGTGTTGCTGCAAAGGGACAGCCCAGTCTCCCCAAGGGAATGTCCTTTGTCCTCTGGGTTTTTACTTGTTCTCAGATCTGGACAATAAGACAGGGTCACAATATTTTTCTAACAAAAAGAAAATAGGCCACCTCTTACCAGCATATAGACTTCTCCTAGAGCAGTAGTCCAAGGTAAATATCCTGGAAAAACCCTGGTTTGGCCTCAAAAATTTGTGACCTTAATGCCCAATGTGAAAAAAGTGAGCTTGCAACCAAAAGAGAAATGTCTAAAGTTCAATTCATTTTTTTTTCTTGCTGTTAATTAAAACTATAAGGACAGTGACCTTCAAAGCAAAACTTTCTTTTAGACAGGGCAAGGATAATCACGGGCCGTCTAGAATCGCCACTGGGTAGACAAAGTACACATTGACTTTGCATGCAATTACCCAAAAGTTTGTTATTTTACAAAATTGAATTCTTTCTTGCTGAAGCCCAATGCTGGGTAATTAAACGCAGACGGTACTTTGCCACGGATTCAATAGCAGAGGTTGGGGAAAGGTGTAGTCCACTGGTGTTGAGACAGATTAGCAAGCAAAGAATACAGCAGGTTAGGATTATAGGAATTTATTCAAAGCCCACATAATGAATGCAGAGCGGAGTGATTTGAATGTCTAATATCAGTCATTCAGCAGAAAGGGAAAAAATTCTCATGCTTGCGGCCTGGGCTTTGAAAGAGCTGTTCATTTCGTAAATGCTCACTCCGTGACGATTATTATCAGACCCACTGAAATAAATTGGTAATAATTGTCAAGCTAAATGAACTCATTTTTTTTTTCTCTAGAAATTTTAAATTTCCCATGCTGTCACCAGAATTCATCTTCTGTAGCTTGTCAAGGACAAGGATTCAGAGCCACGGCTGCTGGGGATGGGGGACAGATAATGCTCCCCTTTTAACCTCTTCCTGTTATTGTCCTTCCTGGACACATGCTGTTCCTCTTGAATTCAAGAGCAGGATGTGGCTGTTCTCACTTGCCAGTGGCCTTCACTAACACACATCAACATTTATGCCACTTTACTACAAGTGTTTTAAGTGAAGATTATCAAAGGTATTAGACGCTGTCGTTAAGAGAAGAAAGAGAAACTTCCCAATTCAGAGCTGAACGAGCAGCATCTATCCGCAGCCCAGTGGCAGGGCAAGGAATCAAACAGCAACTTGTGGGGGAGACTGGCAGAAAGGAGAGACTGAACAATGAAAAGTGCAGAATGAACAATGTCTCTGGCAGAGAAGCAGAAAGGGAGAGCCCAGGGAGGGAGGTGTAACTGCGGGAAAATCCCCGTCTCCCTCCTGTAGCACCAGGAGATGGTCTTTCCGAGTTTGTGCTGGAACCGTGGCACCCAAGCCAGAGGGCCCAGTAAGACACCCAAGACACCCAGTACCTCCCACTTACTGACATTTTCTACTAAGGCAAAGCTGTGACAGAGGGTGGAATGTGACGTGAGCACCAACCCAAGGAGACCAGGGCTCCTGGCGAAGGCCTTCTCGCCAGGCAAGCTCCCCTCATTGTCACTGCTTCCAAAGCCGCCATCTTAACATTATCATCAAAAGAAAGTAAAAACTTTGTCCTCCATTGATGTGACTATAGCAACGAGTTGAAAGTGTCTCGTAGGATAAAAATAGTAATACGAAAGTGCACTGATCGTTTTAAAGGGTGAGAGAGGAGGGAGACTGCCTAGAGTTTCCCCAAAGTGTCTCCACCTGCGAGCCCAGTGGGAATTGGTTTGCCTGCTCACAAGTCTTCCGGCTCGTTCCAGGAGCCCTGTTCTCCAGAGAGCCTCCCCGCTGCCCCCCAGGACTTTGCAGGAGTCTTAGGAGAGGTCTCCCATGGGCGCGTGGACATGTCCACCAGCCTCTGTGGGGCATAACTGCCACAGCCTGGGGGACCTCACCTCTCCGCTAGGAGCCTCGGGGACTGCCGCCCTCCCAGCACCACCCGGGCCGGCCTGGTCACGGGGCAGACTTGCCATCACTAGAAGCTTGGGCCTCATGCTAAGAATCTTCCGCCACCACAAGCTCAGAATCCCACCGGAGGTAGCTCCCGCTGCCACCACCTTGCACCTCAGACCTTCCAGTGGGGCCCACGCTGAGCAGCAATAGAGCAGGCCAGCTTTCTCTCCTCTCTGCAGTCTGGGCTGGCCCTATTAGTGTACCCTGACTTACATATTTGGGGTGGAACAGCACCGGTTTTTATTTTAACCATGGGGTTAATAGCAAGGAGAGAAAAATTCCGCTCTCTCTGACCATAGGCATTGCGCTAGATTGTTATTTCTTTTTCACTCACTTCTGTTCCCACATTTTTATTTTGATTTCATTTCAAACCCTTTTCTCTTCTGACAAGAGAGCTTCCCTGGTGGCTGAGCTGGACCCTACCTGGGTGCTGTTCATCACTCAGCTCTCACATCGCTCTGTCCTCCCACCTGTGAGGTTGAACCTCACTCCCTTTTTTCTAGAAACCTAGGTTCCTACAAAATTCCCCACCACCTGAGCAAACAGAATCCAGTGCCAATGCAAGAGCTGATTAGCAGCCTTGGATTTTTTAATGCAACTGTGTTCACATGGAGAATCATTACCCTATTGAGACGGAAGGTTATTTCTCTCTTTTTCTGCAGGGTGACAACACAAAAATCCCCATCCCACCCAGCATGGGATGGATGGCTGACAGCCAGGAGAGAAAAATCTGAGCTCCCAAGATGCATGGCTGCCCTGTCACCACGTGTCACACCGGATTGTAATTTCCTTTTGACACACGTCCATCTCCCACCAGCTCAAGGCCCATGTCGATCTTGTTCA
Organism: Scalopus aquaticus; assembly: GCA_004024925.1. Taxonomy (NCBI): domain Eukaryota; kingdom Metazoa; phylum Chordata; class Mammalia; order Eulipotyphla; family Talpidae; genus Scalopus; species Scalopus aquaticus. Next base: position 33,626 of record PVIJ01012953.1, on the reverse strand, counting down.
TCAGGGCTGCCCAGTACCTGACATATGGGGTACGCACAGTAAATATTTTCCAAATAAATGACTTTCCCATCTTCTGAAGCTTGAGTTACAAAAAATCTTATCCATTTGTGCTTTATCTCCACCCTCTTCCTTCTGTCCAAAACTTAGAACAAAGTGGGTCCTAAATTAATCATTGAGCACTGGATTTTGATTATTTCCCTGGATCAGACACAAGGTAAGGAGGAAAATGGTTTACTTTTCCCTTGGTTTGAAAATCTAAAGATATGCCCATGCCTTACCCAGGGAGGCACCTTCAGAATTTGGGATTGCAGACATTGATCACCATGCTTTTGGTATTTCATGTTAAGTCCAAAGCATAAAGCTGATGAACTTTGCCATAATCACAAGTGGCCCCCACCAGAAAGATGGTTTCTAAATATGCAATGCTAGGTCTAGAATGTTTCTCAAGCCTCTCCAACCAAGCCAAGGCATTTCACTAATCTATTCATGAGATTCTTTCAGGGAGTAAAAATGACAGATTAGAATGAAGCTGTGAGTTTCACTAAGGAGGAAGTGTCCGTTGTGGGCTAGCAGGCTGGCCAACCCCCAGGAAGATGCTCCATCCAGAGCAGGAGGCAGTGTCCCAACCCAGGGGTCTCTGAGCGGTCTCTGGAGGGCACGTGGTCATCCCTGTAGGTGCTCCCAGGGTCTCCGGTCAGCCCCTCGTCAGAGCTGTGTGGCCCCAAAGCTGCCACCTGTTCTTAGTGAAGCTGGTGGAGGAAATATACCTTTAAAAAGGCTAGAACCAGACTCACACAGGAGATGGGGGTAGAGGGATTAGCATAACCATGAACCCAAATATACCAATGCCTAGATCCCAAAAGCAGACCCAGGCAGGTATCAGACTGCAGTAGGAGTGTCAGGAGCACAGACCAGGGGTAAAGATACAGAGATTGAGGCTATTGCAGCATCTCTGTCCCTTTTAGATCCTACATAGTTATTCAAAATCAACAACAAACAAACCACTCCTGGCTGGTGGGAATGTCCCCTGCCACTGAAAGAGGACTCTATCAGTGCTGTCTCTGCAATGGCTCAGGGCAGCATCTTTCTGCCCGCCTGTGCCTATGCAGGTGACCTTTTCACCAATTCTGTCCCTCTGCAGGGCAGCGGCCTCCTGCCTGCCCATGACCTGTCCCAGGCCAGGTCTTCACAGACCTCCTTCAGCAGAGGCAGCTCTCCTCAGGGCTGCCCGCCGGTCTGCAACCATGCAGGCCTCTCTCTTAGCAAACCTGTCCCTTTCGGGCAGCTCTTCCTGCCCGCTGGTGTCTATGCAAATGTCCTTTACTTCCCTGTCCCTTTCCCTAATAAGCCTGTTCTTTTAAGTATAACTAACGTCTGCCTCGTGGAAAAACTTGCCGCGTGCCGCTGAAGGGGAGCTCTGGTGAAATCTTTCCCAGAGTGAACCCAAGGACCCCGCTCTCAAAACCCATCTACTTCAAAAATGATATCAACACCTTCAGCCTTTCTTTTGCTCAAGGGCATAAACTCAGTTCTTCTTCATCTCTAAGACTCAGTTTTCTCACTGAAGAACAACAGTTGCAATCAAAACTCTCCCCCTTTACAACCTCAGTTTGTGACACTGCATGAAATCTCTCCTTGGAAACTCTTCTTTGGCTCTCGGTCAAATCTGACTCTATCGTACTATGATTTCATCCAAAAATGTAATGAAAGCCCTCCAGAGCAGCCCCAGCCAAGGCCTGGCCATATTCAAGGAACCTGTGGTTTCCTTAGTGTAGGGGCATCTGAACGCCAGGTTGGTGATTCTGAGGCTGGGGGAAGAGCCCACAGTGAAGACTCTCAACAGTTGGTGTGGAATTTCCCCAGGCTGCTTCTCCTTCAGCTGAGTTCCAAGCCTTGGATGCTCCTCTACTTCCTGGACTTGGCTTTTGGGATTGAATACCAGTCACCCATAGCAGGTTCATTGGGGCGCCCTCTCTTTGCTGCTTCCCTTTTTGGGGAAGCCCCACTCTCTGCTTGACCCCAATAAACTCTTTGACTTGAATCCTGTCTCAGGGTCTGCTTCTGGGGTAATCAGAACCAAGACATATCTATTAAGCTAAATGAAAGTTCTGTTTCAGGTATGTGGGCCTTTTTCTATTTCCTCTCTTCCTTGAGACTCCAGAGGAGAGCTGGATGAAGGATCAGCCTCCTGGGAGGCGCCTGCTTGAATTGGCTGTTATTACTTGGCTCCCTTCCCTGCAGAGTAAACAGCTCAACACACTTTGTGAGTAAAACTACTTAGCCCTGGGGCTGTCCCAAGCTCCCAGCAAAGTGTTCACGCACACTGACATCTCAGCGAGATGCACTATTCAAAACCCCATGTAAAAGCCAAGGTTTGTGACTAACATAGCAAAGGCAGCTTAGAGCTCTGAAACCCATGAAAAGAAAACCCATGAAAAGAAAAGCAAGGCAAAGAGAACGGTGTGGTTACAGACAATGAAAGGAATCATCCTTTAATTTTGTGACAATAAAAATTCTGGGACCCCAAGTCATAACTGATCTATATGTATGTCTATATACCCATCTACTTAGTCAGAAGGGAACAGACCTGTATTGTGCAATACAGTACTGTATAGTGGGGTTGCCCTATAACAGAACCCTCCAAATAGCCACCGTGGAGTTTAAGCACTTGAAACATGGCTGGTTAGAGCTGAGATGTAAAATATAGGTATGTAAAATATAGGTATGTAAAATATACATCTGGCTTCAAAGCAGTATGATAAAAAAGCATGCAAGATATTGCAAAAGCTTTTTAAAATTAATTACATGCTTAAATGATAAGATTTTGATATATCTAAATCTTAGATTTAGGTTAGGTTAAATAAAATGTATTATTAAAATTAATTTTACCAGTTTCCTTTTATTTTTTCTTAATGAGACTACTAGACAATTTATAATTACCTACACGGCTGACATTCTATTCTTGTTATCCTACACTGGTCCAAATTAAGCTGTTATAATGGATAAATTCTGAATCTCAGTAGCAAATGATACAAGAACAGTCAATTTCTTATTGGGTGTTCATATCCCAAAATGGTACAAAATGATACATTTACAACAACCGTGGGGGACTCTGCTCCACACAGTGACTCAGGACCTAGGCTGCTGAAGGGACTATCATTTTAATTAGATAGACAAATTATATATCTCATAAGGCCTTTGTATAGAGAATATATAAATTGCTGCCACAACTCCACAACAGAAAGACAAGCATCCTGCTAAAAATAGAGGAAGAATTCAAATCTCCTTTTTCCAAAGTATACATATGGCCAACAAATATGAAAAAATCCTAAATATCACAAAGGAAATGTAAATACAAACTACAAAGAGATAATTTTTCACACCTATTGCGATGACCAGAACAAAAAAGACAGATTATTAAAAGGGGTGGGGAAATTAGAAACCTAATACTTTGCTGGTAATACAAAATAAGCCAGTGACTTGTTTAAAAGTTTGCCAATATCTCAAAAAATTAAATATAAAATTATCACAATGCCATTCTATATACATACCCAAGAAAACTGAAAATTTATAGTAGCCCCAATTTTGAAACAGCCTAAGTGGTATTCATCTGATGAATGCATTAACGAAATTCTGCATAGCCATACAATGGAATATTATTCAGTAACAAAAGGGAATGAAGTTATGATACTTGGTACAACAAAGATGAACTTTTAAGATATTATGCTAAGTGAAAGGAACAAGGTACCATGAACCACATACTGTATAATCCCATTTATGTAGAATATCTACAATAAGCAATTTCATAGAGTCAGAAAATATATTAGTGATTACCATGGACTGGGGTGGAAGGAAAGTAGGAAAAAAGAGTAATGGCTAATAAGGACAGGGATCCTTGGCAGGAAAGGGTGATTAAAATGTTCTGGAAATAAGGCCTCTCTGGTGGCGCAACGGGTTGAGCACTGTGGAGCTATGAGCAGCTGTGGTGTGGGTTCGATCTCCCCGGCCAGGGAGATTCCCACATGGTGCAGCAGACCTCTCCTGTCTCCCCCGCTGCTCTCCTCAGCAGTGTGTTTCAGTAGATCTGCCTGTTCTGTTTCCCACTCTGTCTCTGGTGAACCCTCTCACTGCCCTAAAACTCTGGCCTGCACCCCAGCTTGTATGCATAAATAAATAATCTTTTTTTTAAATGTTCTGGAATTCGTAGTGATTCATGTATGATTTGGGGTATACACTAAAAATCACTGAATAATACACTTTAAAAGAGTTAACTCTATGGCATGTGAGTTTGCCAGAGGACTGTAGAAAGATACACAGTCTAAGGAAATAGTCCCTAAGGACTGCCCCCACTTCACAAACCAGTCACAAATTTGGAGGTCCTCAAGACCACCCTCACTTCAGACCAATTAGTTTCAAATTAGGGGGTTTTCTGTATCATCCTCAGATTTCATGGTTCACTAGATGACTCTTAACTGCAATTTTACTGTAATGAAAGGACATGAATCAAAACCAGTCAAAGGAAGAGACACCGTGTGTGAAATCCGGGAGCTGTCCGTTGTCTCAGGGATGTGTGCATGCCCACCGTCGGTGCTGGAATTCATACACGGCGTGTTCCCAGCCAGGGACGCCGCCCCTGCTTTAGTGGCCAGAACTATTGTTGAGGCTTCATTGCATAGGCATGATTGCCTATGTAATCCATTTGGAACAACTGCCTGGCCCCAAGGTGTTAATTTCAATCTTTGTTTCTCCTCACAGATAAGCTCCGTGAAGAGAATCCAGTGGGCAATAGCTTCGAGCAGACTCTTCTTTCACTTGAATGTGATTTTCAGCCCTTTCCTGCTCAAAGGTGGGGTTGATATCAGAAAGCTCAGAGTCCATCTTTGGAATCACTGGTTGGTCCTTTCTGGCTTGGCCAAGTATTCTCTCTTTAGCATAACTTAGCATCTCCTTAGCAAAAACTATCATATCTGATCCAAAAGGCCCACCAGAAATACAAAGATACTCTGACCACTCAGGAAATTAGACTCCCAGGGCAAAATGCAGGTATCTCTTTAGGTGAGAACAAATTCCTTACTACACAGAATAATATCTCACAGACGATGTTATTTTTAAAAAAGAACATTGAATTTCAATTCACCATAGATACTGGCACCTATGTAAACAGAATATAGACATTGAAGTCATAATAAGTAATTTTAGCATCATTTTTCAGGAAGATAACACGTTTGTATCATTACTGTTATTGAAATAATGTCCAAATAAAGAAAAATTTTAACCATTAGCAATTTTAAAAAGCATTGACTATGGAAGTGCTACTCAGGAAACAAATACAGACAACAGAGAACAAGCGAGAAATGCAGGCGGGCGATGCAGGAGGGACAGCGGAAGAGGCCGCTAGCAAAGCACTGACTTGAGGACACAGTGAGCTGTCAGCTGTGGACACAACAAAATGACGACATCCTTGTGGCGAAACTAAACGCCAGAGTCTACAAAATCTAGGTTGAAAATCTGATCTAGTTCTTAGGTCCAACGTGATGAGCTAAAACTCTTTACATCTTTACCCCTTACAGAGAGGATTCGCCCTAGAGTCTAGGCAGGGCAATGTCTTCAACTGAGGACCAAGTGGCTCCAGATGTTCAGAGAAGAGGCATGCCCAGGGCCTGGCTGGGGCTGCATGAAACCTACTCTCACAGTAGATCCATTTGGTACAACTGCCTGGCCCCAAGGTATTAATTTCAATCTTTGTTCCTCCTTACAGATAAGCTCCGTGAAGAGAATCCAGTGGGCCATAGCTATGACCGACTCTTCTCCAGGACAGAACTCAGGATACCAGACTCTAGCTAGGAAATTAGGAGCCACATCGACGTCCTACATGGTCAGGAACAAAAAGGAGCTGAGGGAACCTGGCCTGGGTGGCACTGGCACATTTCACCTGCTTCTGAATGGAATTCACATCAACTTGCGGAGTCTTGCTTGCTCTTACAAGTTAATGTGGAGAATTAAACCGGCTTTTTGCAGAACCCTGTTTCTATTCAATGCCAAAGCATGGAATATACATGAAAAAAAAATCTTATCTGAATAAGCTTGCTATGATAAGTCCATTATTGTTTCATCAACCAAAGTTTATCTTTAAATATCTGTCAATGATGCATTTATTCATGTGACAGGTACACACTGGATACCTACTAATAGCTGTCTTTGTTCTTGTTCTGGTGATACAAAATTATGGAAGGAAATCAGAAAAATTGGGGTGCAAAGAAAAATAGCCCATTGAGAGGTTGAGTTACCCACAGAATATCACTGGAACATAAGATAGCTGCAGTTTTGCCCATTAATACTACAACATTCTAGAAGCAGCAGCCTGATCACCACCTTGAGGAAACTATCAGATTTGTGCATTCACAAAGGAGGGAAAGAGATATTCCTTATGATACATTTCTATCTCTTAGTTCTTGCATTCTCACACATTGATTGTGTCTGCCAGAGAGATAATGATTCCCCAGAGCTCAAGTATGCATTTCCTACTCTGCAGGGATGTTAGAAAATTACATAGGCCAGTGGCAACAAATGTGCTGTTACTTTAGGATGTTGCTATAATGTGATGTTTTCAAGCCATCTTCTGCAAAGGTATATAAATTGGAACCCGCCTTGGGTGGGCAGGGGTATGCAGCTGGTGCCACCTCTCTTCATGCCCATCTGCTTTTCTCCCAACTAGACATCAACACTGACTTTAAAAATAGAGTTCTCTTTTCCTCCAGACAGTAGCGATTATTTTTTCAGTGAACAGAAGTAAGCATGTCAAAGAAGGTAGAAGTCTGCATTCAGAGATCATGCATCTTGGAATACAGGTAACAAATACACAAACACACACACATAAAAGCACAGATATGTACATAACCATTCATACGGTGACAGATGCACTGAAGAAAATAAGACAAGGGAACGAGAGGAAGAGTGGCTGCAGAAGGGAATTCTAATTTTGATATGTTAAATCCAAGAAAGGCTTGCTAAGACAGTGACATTTGGATGACATTTTACATGGAAAACAGCCAGGAAAATCTGGAGGAAGAGAGTTCCAGGCAGAGAAAACAACAAGTGGAACAGGTCAGAAATGAAAACAAGCTGGGGATTTTGAGTAAAAAGAGGAAGGGCATGGAAAGCAGACACCAGCACACAGCGTTTTGTGGCTGATGGGAAAGGGTGTGGCCTCAATGCTAAGGGCCACATCCTAGGTCATGTGGCCTATGCAGTCCTGCTCCCTGCCTGAGTCTCCTAGTCCAGGCCATGGGACACAAACATTAAGCATCTCCCTGGTGGTGCAACGGGTTAAGCGCGGAGCTGTCGGCAGCTGCAGCGCGAGTTGGATGCCCGGCCGGGGAGATTCCCACATGGCGCAGCAGACCTCTCCCGCTGCTTCGCCCGCTGCCCCCCTCAGCAGTGTTTTTTGGTCAATCTGCCTGCTCTGCTCCCCACTCTGTCTCTGGTGAACCCTCTCACCGCCCCACACCTCTGGCCTGCACTCCAGCTTGTATGCAAAAATAAGTAAATTTTTAAAAAATAAAATAAACAAACACTAAGCAAAGAGTCACAGAAATAAAAATAGAATGAAATCTCAGAAGAACATGCTGCAGAGGAAGACTCCAGCTCACCCCAGTCTTCACCAGCAGAGGACTTGAAGAGAACTTGACTTAATTTATGGGTAGGAAGGACTTCTTGGAGGAAATAACCTTTAAGGAGAAACATGAAGGGGAGCTAGGTAGGTATAGCCAGTTCTGTTAAATTTATTATTTTAAGTATCAATCAACCAATCAATCAATGTGCGTGAAAGTGTATGTGTGTGTGAGAGTGTGTGTGTGTGTGTGTGTGTGTATGCGTGTGCACATAGGAGCCATTTACTTTAATTAAAATTTTAAAAATGGTGACTCTAATGAGGCTGCTGATGAAAAGAATGACAAATTTTCAGTCAAACAGAATATATCCCATCAGACATGAAAATTTTATTATCTTTGCAATGACAGATTGATTCACTATACAGGACTTCATAATATTTGAAATTAGGAACACGACATTAAAGTTCAGGAACTGATTACCATAATTACAGTTCATTTGATCTTGATTGCTTTTGTAGGGATTCCTGATTAAATCTGTCTGCCCTTGCAATTCCTAAAGCTTGTTTCTTACAAAGCTAAAGATTTCTTCGGATAATAATTCCGTGTTCCCCTTTCAATCCTTTCGTTCTTCTCATACCATATTGTGATGGTTGTTCTTTTCATCATAAATATTTTTTAAAAAACTCAGAGTTGCAATTAGTCTTTCAAGATTTGCATAGATTTGTACTTACTGTATTCAGAGACTTAAAACAACTCAGGGCAGAAAGGCATTGTTAATTCTATTTACAATAGGAGAAGGAACCTGAAGACCTCCAAGGCGATGTGACCTCTCCTAAGGTGCATAATCCATAGTGTGTTTCTTTCTCCTTTTCACGTTGCCAGAGAGCTCTAGAATACTCAACCAACACAGGCAGGGGGCCATCCATGCAGCTTCTTCAACAGGGAAACGCAAGTAAGAGTCACTTTGTTTCTCCACCAAAGGAGGGCAGAGAGAACAGAGTGAAGCCAAAGGGGAGAGAAAACTCTCCATTAGAATGTGCTCCCCACTCCAACTTTCTGAGCTCTCTGTCTACACCTTTGAACTAGCATCCTGTAGGTCAGATGAAAATTCAGCATCTGCTCCCTGAGAGGATGGGAAGAGGTTAAAGAGTACAGGGAATCTGTCCCTTTGTACACATTAACCCCCAAAGAGGACTGCTGTGGACTTAGGGCTCCAGCCTTTGCTACAATTTGGCCAGTCAGATGGGTGAGTCCAACATATGTTAGGAAGCCAAGAATACTGGTGTGGGGTATTGGATGGTGGAGGCTACTTGGGAAGACTTGGCCATGGGGCAGGAAGGCAGGGACCCGAGGAGAAGGGGGATATAATACAAATCCAGAGAAGGTGAGAGTGAACCTCAACTGGGCAGCAGGGATTCCTTAAAGGATTGGGGTATCAAAAGGAGAGACTTCCACAGGATGAGAGCGCAGCCCCAGGAAGACTTCAGCCCTGCATGAGGAGAAGCACAGAGCTGGTTTCCACTCGAGGATAAAGTGAAGGCTGAGGAATTCTCCCAAAGAACCAACTCCAGTTTCTTCTCTATCAACAGATGCTTAAAGGCGGGGATGAAATCAGAGGACCTGTTATAAGTGAAACCATTCGATATTTTTCTCTTTCTTTCTGGCTTATTTCGCCAAGTATGATCCCCTCTAATTCCATCCATGTCGCTGCAAATTGCATGTGTTTATCTTCTTTGAATGCTGAATAGTATTCCATTATGTATATGTACCAAAGGGTGGGGGGGGGAGGATAAGGGCACAAAATGGAGTAGAAAAGGACACAAGGGAACACGGAGATGGGGCACGGGTGAATTGGTGGTGGGTTACCCAAGGGGAATACAAAATGTAAAAGACATAAATAACAATAAAACTATATATATTAAAAATAAATAAATAAAATACTATTTGACCCTTGGAAAAAAAAAAGAAAGAAATTAGAGGGCCCAGAGGCATGGGTCTGCATTGAACTATTCCTCTCAGAATTCCTCAAGGTGTCTTCACAATGAAGATGTAAGCCCCATGCTTAGAGTGTGGCTGAGCTGGGGCCACTGGGACGGGCGGATCCAGCAAGGCTGGGGTCCTTGCAAGAAGAGGAGATGGAGCACCGGTGAACACGAGGGTAGAGGGTGCGTGTGAAGAGATGGGGAGAAGACAGGCATCTGTAAGCCCAGGAGGAAGGTCTCGGGAGAAACAGTCCTGTCAACACTCGGATCTCTGACTTCAAGCCTTCGGAGTTGAGAGAAAATAGATCTCTGTGTTTCCACCCAGTCTGTGGTGTTTTGCTACGGCAGCTCGAGCGAGCTAACAGTGACAAGTCTATTTTTTTCTCTAAGCCCCACGCTCTCTAAGGGAGGCAGGGCATCCTCATAAAGGCATCCTGAGGCAGCCCTGAGGAGATGAACTGGAAGAAGGTCAGGGCTGCTGGGGCCTCTTCAGCAGATCCATCTGTGGGGAGACGAAGAAAGGGTTTCTGGGAAACAAAGAGAGAGTTGCTCTTCCCTTCTTCTGTTCCTACAAATTGCCAGACAGCAGTGAAACAGCCGCCCAGAGAAAACGCCGTCCCCTCCCGCTTCGCAAACAACACACAAAGACCCACCTCACTCTTTGGAGTGAAGGTTCTCACTGGGATTTATGGAATAAAAGAGTCAGGTTGTTCAAGTCTTTACAAAACTCCCTGGCACAGAAGGGAAAATCCTGAAGAAGAAAAGCAAGATGTAATGGGTGATTCTTTTCAATAGTTTCACCCTTGACATTGTTTTTTCTTTTTTCTATTTTTTTTCCTTTTTTTTTTTTTTTTTTTTGGATTCAGAATCACAGCCGCTGTGATCATGCAGTTCTCAACTTGCTTTGGTTTGACTTTAGTTTTTTAAAAGGCCATAGGAAAGCAGTCAAATGAGACCTGGCAAAGAGAAATGAAAAGAGAGAATGACGTCATAAAAGCGCTGGTGGAACCTGAACCCCTGAGGCCTGGGAACCACGGGGTTTTGGGGCAACGTGCAGTGAAAAGCGCCCCATCCTTAGCACCCCAGGAGGAACAAATATCAGGGGAACAGGCGGTGGGATCGCCCCTCCAAGTCCCCCCAAAGACATCCGCCACTGCGCAGGCCGGTCCACGCAGTTCGGGAGTCCCCTCTGGGAGCGGGAGCTGCTGGTGCCCTTGACCGGCTGACCCTAATCATCCTGACTCAGAGGAGGCATCAAGTCCGTCACTTGGAGATTTAATTATCTCTTCTGCACTCCAGTCTCAGAATGAACGATTCCAGGAGGTTATTAATTTCTCATTCCAGAACAGCCCGTGAAGGCTACCTCACATGAAGTTCTGCTGCCTTGAAACATTCCATTCATGCCGTGGGTCTGTGCCGGGCATGGACTACGCGCCCCAATTACCTCGCTGCACTGCCCTGGCTCTTACCAACAGGGGAAAGGCACCCCGGCACACACCTCGCACCTGCTAAGGACAGGGCCACCAACCCCTCGCTCGCTGCGACCTGAGGCCAGAGCAAGGAGCCCTTGGGAACCTCTCCGGCCAGAGCCTGGCGCCTCCTGCTCTCACATCTGTCAGTCTGCCCCCTCTGCACTGCCCCTGCCCCTGCCTTCGCTCACATCCGGCCTCCCTCACGTGGACATCGGCAACGGCCAGCTTTCTTTCTCTTCCCGCGGCCCCTCTTCTGCTCAACCTGACTTGCTTGAACGAGCGCTGGGGGCTCAGGACCCCTGAGCTTTGTTTGCTGCTTAATCTTGGCCAGGACAGTCCTCTGCTTGTTCCACTTGTCTGACTTCTTCTCATCCTTTAAGAAACAACCCACGGCCGACTCCTCCAAGGAACTTCCCTAGTTCCCAGAAGCAGCGCCCCCTCTGGACCGGTTATTCCTAATACACAATGATTCAAAAAGAACTGCCCACCTCTAAAAATACATTACTCGATAACTAGGTTGTATGTGAATTGTGATTACCCTGATATTTCTCGGTGATTCTAGCTCTGGATTGCCTCGGGAGTGGTACCCAGGTGGACTGTCCCCGAACATCATACAAGAGGGACCCCTGTTGAAGCGCCTTCTCTTTAGAGGATTCATATGTTAATGTGAAAATACACATATCAAAATACACATTTATTAAAAAATAGGCAGGCCCACTGTCACTTTGGATCTGGCCCCCAGAGAGTGTGTGTGTGTGTGTGTGTGTGTGTGTGTGTGTGTGTGTGTGTGTGTTTGATATATTCAAAATAGGTATCAGTCTTTATTTAATTCATCAGGTGTGAGAGGTCAGGCAAAGAAAAACCTAGACCCAGCATGACTACTGGAATATGTATACTTTTCCTATGGTCTAGCTTCTGGAAGACAACATATTTAAATATATTCATTCCAGACGCTCACATTCCAAGCGTCATGAACATTCCCATATTGGAAAGAAAAATCTGATATAAAAGAAGCACGGCTTTGATAGGCAATCCAGGGAATAACTGTCTTTAAAACTTTCAGTTCTACCCATTTGGCCCACGGTGTTTGCACAGAGAGAGTTCGGACCCTAAACAGCAGCTCAAGTAACACCACGTGGGAACCGGAAACTGCCATTCCGGTCTCTTGCCCTGTTCCTAGACAAAAGAAGTATGTTCAAATGCTGGGAACACCTTTGGGATATGTCACTTCTGAAGTTAGGGATGAACTGCTTTGGCGTATGGAAAAGATTTGCCAGATGAGAACGCCTGGGTAAGAGCAAAGACAAAATAATTAACTTTTCTCATCTGTCTTTTCAGATAGAAATGCAATGGTCTCTTCTGGAATGAATTCTCATTTCTCAATAATGCTAAGCATCTAGTTTCTTACTTCTTGATTTCAAGTCTTTATTTCAGAGGTTTTTACAAATGATTGTGGCATCCGCAACAGTTGTGTATCTTGGCTGAGCACCATTTTGCAAAATGAGACAATCGCTGACCCAACCTCACTCCCTGGTCCTTCAAAACAACATCCAGATCTGTAATCAGTTTAGTTTGTGTTTGATATTTCTTTGACTTTGAGTCAAATGCAACATAGCTGTGTATATACTTATTCACAGGGAAGGTATATTTTTCAAATCTGTAACTTTTCAGTTAAACATATGGATTGGGGGATTCCATCTATACTCTTGCCTTAAATGTTCTGGGCAAATTGTTATCTTGATTCCCTTAATCATGCCCCACCAGGTTCTCAGGGAGCAATGCCAGGGTCTTTGAGGGCAGACATTGCCTTACTGCCCTGAATGAAATGAACTATCACATATGATGGCCGGTGGTACAGCCTCTGAAAAGTGTCTGATGAAAGGCAAATTCAGCTCCTGTATTAACGGAGACCACTGGACTATGTGCAGGGCGTAATGAGCATTTTTAATATTACGCAAACCACTGTGATTGATACTTTATGAGCTGGTTTGACAACATATTCGCATAAAACTCAACTCCAGAGTTGTAATATTTAGGACTGTTGATTCTTTCTTGCCCACCTGCATACAACTCCTCCCCATTATTTTCGCTGAATTATTTGCACAGCTGGTGTCACTCCCAGAAGACGGGGTCCTGCAACTTGGCATGAAATCTCTTGCTAGGGGCCTCTCTGGTTGTGCAGCGGTTAAGCGCTATGCTGTGGAGCTGTCGACAGCAGCGACATGAGTTAGACGCCCGGCCAGGGAGCCTCCCACATGGCGCAGCAGACCTCTCCTGCCTCACCCGCTGCTCCCCTCAGCAGTGTATTTCCATCAATCTGCCTGTTCTGCTCCCCACTCTGTCTCTGGTGAACACTCTCACCCCCCCCACCTCTGGCCTGTACCCCAGCTTGTATGCATAAATAATCTTTTTTAAAAAAAGAAATTTCTTGCTAATTTCAATCCTACCTTGCAAAAGGATGGAGGCATTTGTTAAAAGAAAGTCCTTTTTCTAAAAATTTTATTGATTTACATTGATCCATAATACTACATTTTGGGGGTACAATAATAAATGTTAGGAACCATCTTCACCTCCACGGCGTGTAAATAAGCCTCACCTCACCCACCAGCATTCCAGAGGCTCTGTCCCAGCATCAGGCTGGAGCTCTCCCCCTCCCCCACAACCCCCTTCTCCCTTTCCATTAGGTAACCACCATGCCTTTCACAGAGCCTAAAAGTTATTTTTGTTGATGTATTATCGTGTTTGCTTTGATGTTTACATTCCACACAGGCGAGAAACCATTCAATAATTGCCTTTCATTTTCTGACTTCCTTCATTTTGCATAATCCCCTCAAGTTCCATCCACGTGGTCACAAAATAAATAGCAAAGGTATGGAAGCAACCCAGATGTCCAAAAATAGATTGGATCAAGAAGATGCAGTACACCTACACAATAGAATACTATTCAGCATTCGAAGAAGATAAACACATGTAATTTGCAGCGACATGGATGGAACTAGAAGAGATCATGCTCAGAGAAATAAGCCAGAAAGAAAGAGACTAATATTGAATGGTTTCACTTATAACAGGACTATAGGGAAACCAAATAGGAGAGAGACACTCAGTAGGGGGGAGAGGGAGGGGAGGGTAAGGGCACAAAATGGAGTAGAAAAGGACACGAGGGACCATAGAGATGGGTCACGGGTGAATTGGTGGTGGGCTACCCAAGGGGAATACAAAATGTAAAAGATATAAATAACAATAAAAATGTATATATTTTAAAAAATAATAATAATTCACTGTTTTTTAATGGCTGAATGGCCCTCTAAGGGGTTCACAGACCATGTCAGCCAGTCATCTCTGTGGGCATGGAGATTATGTCCATGTCTGGCCATGATGAGTAACACTGCTCTGAACACAGGGGTGCAGATATCTTTTTGAGCCAGTGTTTTCATATTTTTTTTGTATTAATACCTTCATGTTCTCGTATTAATTTTGTATTGATACCTACGAGCAGTATTTCTGGGTCATGGTATTCCATTTTCCAGTCTAGTTTTTTAAGTAATTAGGGGAAAGTTCTTGATCATAGAAAACAAATAATGGCTCATCAAGGACTTTTCAGCAACATAAAGTCTCCCATTCTTTCTTTCATTTTATGGTTGGTTCTCCATAAGAGTCCATGAAACCAATAAATTCTCTTATTTACTTAATAGCATGTTTAATCTTTTTAGATTTTTTTCCTCACTAGACTCTAAATTCCATGAAAGTGTAGATGTGTCTGTCTCATTACCAGATCTTCAGCACCTAAAAACCAGTAGGTACGAAATTTATTTGTACCAAATGGGTGAACATACAAAAATACATCTACAATCGCCATACCTGCAATTTTTACGTATTTTTTTCTCTCCCTGGTGCTTTCCTCTTTATTGAAATAACACCAAAGCAATACTTATTTGCTTTTAAAACAAAAACAAAACAATGGTTAAGAAGGCTCCCAGCCCATTTTTTTGATAGTGATGGATGGACTGACGTTTGCTCCGCTCACCTCTCCTTTCCAGACGGAATCACTCCTCATTCTAATACTGATTGCACATTGACAGGTGCTTTTGTGGCAGATGCTGGAATAGTTCCCAGCAGGACCCTACAAGCTTCTTTTTTTCCAGCAAAATCTTAGTCTATCAGGAACACATCTATTCTCTATAGTCAAGAATAGAATTATTTTTCAGTCAGATTTCATCTGCTTGGGATAAATCTTGTAGGCTATTTAAATACAACTTTCTGATCCCCGCTAATAGAGCATTTGAAGAACTATCAAAGGGACACGGCCAGGGTGTCAAATCCTTGATACCAGCCATTAATGTGTTGTATGATGTCGTCTAAAGATAAAAATAGGCAGGCAGACAGGAGCCAGTCGATAGACTTAACCTCACACATGTATAGTCACAGACAAGTCGGCAGTGAGATTAGGCAATGGATGTCTTTGTTGGCAAACTTACTATAACTTTCCTTAAACAATAAATCTCTAATTAGTTTATACTATGGCTTCGGTGCAACTAAGTGGAAGAAGGGAGAACAAATATTAATTGATTCCAAAGAAGCCCTCTTGTTTAAGAAAGCTTACCCATCAGGAAGGCAAATATCAGAAGTGTGTACAGAATAAAGCCTTGCAGTTCTTTTTTTTTTTAAGTAGTTGGAGGTGTAGATAAGAAGAACAATCTGAAAAATGTTGCCAGACTCTCCATTTCCTGTCCTACAGGTACAAGGAAAATCCTAAATTTGTTACAGACTCTATTTAACCATAATGTATGTTTTCTGCACAACCCGATAACTTGGTGTATTTCTCTGAAATAAACAAGCCCCACTTAGGACAGGAAGCACTGTACCAACATAGCCCTATTTGATACCACCTGTGATTCAGTTTCTATGTCAAAGCCAAGATGCAGAGAGACCAGGGTTACAAACACCCTACAATAAGTCAAATACACTCCTGTGTCTAAGAAAATAAAAAGAGAGAAAAATAAGCCCATAGCTTGTGAATCAATTCAATTTCTGGGAACTGGTGTCTTATCACAAGTTTGGGTGTGCAGGAGATGCCCTGCTGTATTTGAGATGCAGCTCAAACATTGCTCTCAGAACTCCATTCAAGGAGAGAATGAACGGATGGGACCGGCGCTGGAGGTGGGATGTAAGACTGAAAACACTTTAGTCTTCTCACAAGTTCACATGGATCCCACTCTGCACTGATATCTGTGAATGTGGGTTTCTCTGATATAGTAGAAGAAAAATCAGGTCCTGAGAAGTACAGTTACTCTACTTAATACTGGAATGCTTGGATATGGTGAATTTGCGAATTTAATCCTAAGTATTTGTTGCCTAACCCTGCATTGAGTCAAAGAAACTTGTATGAAGGTGCAGCAGGGACAGAAGTAAAAAGTCCTTCCATTCGTGCCATCCCTGCTTTTACCAATGCCTGAGTCCCATGCTGGCTGAGAGGACCTCTGTGTCTAGCGGGAGAGGTGCTGTGAATTCTGAATGCCACATTATCTTGCTTTATAACTGTGTTGCCTAATAACAGAAAGAGGGCTTTGGGCCATAATTAATAGCCATTCTTACAGCTCTTTTAACTCTCTGCAGTCTCCAAGGAGCTTGCTTTCCATTAACATTTCCAGAAATAGCTTACTTTACATTATTAAAGTGCTGGGAGTGATAGTTTCCAAATTAGTCCTAAGCTAATTATTTAAAAATGATTACTCCAAAAGCTTTTCCCACTTCAGATTGTACCTTTAAGTGCCTTGCAGTAAATATGAAGATAGAGCCGTAGCCCACTGGAAGCATCTCTGCTTGTGATGCAGCCAATTCCATTAAGGCCATCCCCAGTGTGCTCTAAAATGTGTTTTCATTACAAGTTATGGAGTTAAATGCCAAGGGAAAAGATATGCAAATCAGCAATTTTAACTATGTCAGGTAGGATCAGCCAAATAACCTAATGAAGGGGATACAGCCACTAGAAAGCCATGTTTTGCTTTTTTAAGGTTAATTAGACTGCCTAATTATCCCAGACTGAGAGCATATTATTCTCTTGGAAACGCGGGCATAATTAACTTGGAGAAGCTTCCCCCACAAGCAAAAACAAGTAAATAGAAAACCCCAAACTGAAATGATTTGCTTCTGTTGAAATCCAAAGGGTAGCCTGATGCTTATGTAAATAAGAGAGAATACACTTATGTGCACATGCACACACATACACACACACACACACACAGTCACATCTATAACAATAGCAATGAAATGTACCTCCAAAGCATTTACAATATGTACATAAGAGCTCACTGCAAACACGGATCCATAATTTATAGTCTGTACACAATAGCATCTCGAGAAGATGAAAAGAAAATGCCTTCTGGAGAAGAGGTATGTTCGGGGCACTTGTGATTTTGGGTTAACTCAAAACAGTACCTCCTCCTCTTGGTAATGCTGCCCCAATTTTGCCCCAGGGAATTCTCTGTCACCTACATTGCAGCTCCCTCACAGGTATGTTCCTAAGACAACTCGGCAATAAGTCAAGTGCACAAGGATGTCCATTTCAGCGTTTCAGGGCAGAGTTGCTTTCCCAGGGAGGCCCAAATACGGCCCTGGTGCCAGCAATGGTCCTAGATGGCAGAAAAGGGAATGGACTTTGGGGGTCTGTATCTTGCTGCTGACTGGCAGGGAGAATCACATCCCTGGCAGTTGGGGTAGAACTGATGCCCCCCATATGATTCTGGGTTCTAACAGGCAGAATACATAGGTCTGGGAGCTAGCAGAAGTAGGAGTAACTCCACTCACATCCACACAGTAAACCACTCGGCATCTTTCTCTCTCAACTACAGAAATAGGGAATCTTGTGCCACTTGTTCCCAGTCCCCAGCGGTTTGATGCTTCCACAAGGGGACGCAGCAAAGGCCCATTAACTAGAAGCCCTCACTGCTGCCCGACAACTTCAGGCTTCTTTCACCAAGACACCAGATGGCAAGGAACATTCTCGATGCTGGAAGGAATAACTGGCTGAGACCTTTAGGGGGACGCTGGACCATGGTCCCCGCGGAGGCAGGAGACAGTATGCTGGGAACCCAGAAGTCCACTGGAGGTTTAAATCTCCACACCAATTGGTGATGGTAAATGGCAAGAGAATCACTCACGGCCTGAGGAAAGCAGTGACCAGACCCTCGGAGACCCCAGTCTGGGTCACCCCTGCGGGTAAGGCATACCAGAAGGGGTGCCAGCAGCGGGCTGGCGGAGCCACAGGGGATCACGCGGGACGGAGATGGGGAGCATCAGACTGTATTTTACCTACGAACCTTCCCCTTGCCAATATTCCCCCCAAAAACAGACCCACCAAAATCCTAAAAGAGCTGTTCCCAAATACTCTGAACTTTTATTCAGCAAATGAATCTGTGCAGAGCAAGGGACGGACTGCAGCTGGTGCAGGGGTGCAGCGCCCCGACCCCTGTGGAAACTGAATTCCTCCTTCTTCCAGCTGCTGAGAGATTTCCTGATGACAGCTCAGGTGTGATTTCTCCAGGAATTGTTCTCAGTCTATGGGAACCTGAACTTTCTCATTCAAGATCACGTCTAACTAGTATACAAGATCTCTAGTATAGCTATCTCCCACTACTGGTTAATGTGGGGGTTCAACTTCCCCTACAGACCTCTGAGGACCACCCCAGCTGCAGGGCTGCCAACACTCACGACCACGTAAGCAAGGACCCTTTCTGATATTTACGTGTTCAGTGAGTGCGGTGCTGTGCTAGGCAAAGACTGCTCCTAATATGCCAGGGTCATAAAATAAATTTGTTTTCCCTGTATTTAATGAAAGGATCTGCCATAAAATACATGTTTTTAAGTGGATTTTCATGTTCTATGAAGAAATATTTATATTATGTCAATAAAAGGCAAAGACAATCCATTTCCCCGGGAGAAATTTGTATAAAGGCCTCATTCTTCATCATTTGCCTCCATGCAAAGCTTTCGCAATGAAAGAAAGAAAGATGAGGAAGGAGGGAGGAGGGGGAGGGAGGAGGAGGAGAATGGGGAGGAGAAGATGGAAAACTTTAAGATTCTAAACGAGCAGCACAGAAGAAAACTCTTCAAGATAACATTTGCTACTAACACATGCCTGGCAACAAGCTGTGATAGAAGCCTCAACACACCTCTCTCTACAGGCCTTGGCCCCCTAATAAATTACAAGGAATAGATCCTACTGAAATCAATCCCTGTGCCCGAGCTCTCCATCATCAACCTGCAATAAAGAGAACTATGTGTCTCCTGTTCCTGCCTGTTGGGAGCCTGAAATATAAATCCCACTGGTTAAAGGTTGCTGTTCTCATTATGGCAGACACTGACTGGGCCCCAGATACTTGCAGAAATGCAAATGTGCACCCGGCCCAGCAAGACTAGAAGAGCGTTTGAGAGGAGGCTATCAGAGACTGAGGTAAGCAAATCCTGCGCTGGCTTCTCATCTGAGGCAGGAGTCAGTTCTTCTGGGCTGTTTGCTCTCTCCCAAAACGACTTGCTCTGGCCACCGCAGACAGAGGAGCCGGCAGTTCGCCCTCCCGGCCGGCGGGAGGGGGGGGGGTGGAGAGGGGGGAGGGGGGGCGATGCCTCGACTTCTTTTCTATTCCTCTTTGCAGTCAGCAGGCATCTTTCCCGACATCTCCGTGACTTCTCCCGGGGTCCTGGCCGTACACCGATCTTCCGGGGTCCGCGCTAACTCTGTGCCCACCTTCCCCCAGCAGCGCGCCATTTTCCCTCTGGAAGAATTTTCTCGTGGAGCAGCGTGCTGGCTGCTTTCTCTGTCCTCAGTGGCCAGCTCCCGGCCCCTAATTATTTGCGGCAAAGCAGGAAGGAGAGCAGAGATTGAAGAAATTGAAATGCCCATTTCCACTACCAGGGGTCAGGGGCTGCTCAAGGCCGAATGTTAGAGGGGTCTTGGGGGTCAAGAAAAGCAATTTACTTCTCACACATTTTATCAGGGAGTCAAGTGGAGTCACCCCATTAAACAAGTCAGCTCACGCACGGTCCTCGGTGAGGACACGCGGCGGCGCCCCGCTGATCCGAGGGAGCCCAGCCAGCCCGCTCTGCGCCAACTGCCTCCCAGGGAGCTCCTGGGCAGCTCCCTAACACACAAATCCCAGCCCTAACCCCTGAGTTTCTGGATGAGTTATTTGGGGGAGCCCAAAGATGTGCATTTTTAATGAGCTCCTCAGTAATGGCGACCTAGTGGCCAGGGCCCCCACTTTGTGGCATTCTTCTACATTAAGTCCCCACCATGGGTTTGGGGTGCCAGGTGACTCCCCCCCAACCAAACTGCTCATCAGGAATTCTGCTTTGAATGGAATTTTTTTTTTTTAATTTAAATGGACCATAGGGATAAACTCAATACGAAGAAAAGGCAATTGGTGGGGCGCAGGGGGAGAGTTGAGAGGAACCTAACTGTATGATACTAACTTTCCGGGTTCATCTGTGATCCACACCAAACCAATAAACCAATTTCAAATGGGGATGCAGGTGGCAAAGATAACCTTTAATTAGCAAAGCCTTCTAAATGAATTAAACCTTCAATTAGAAAACCTTCACTCTGCAATAGATGGTTGCCTGACTAGTTTTGGGGTTCACTAATCTCATCCTCCAGGCCCTGGAAGTCCAGCCAGTGAAAGGCTTGTACTTTTTTTATTTACCTGAAAACTGAATGCTGGTTTGGATAAGAATTCAATTCATTTGCAGCAGTGCTTACTCCTCTCCTGCCATTGCGTAGACAACCAATTAATGACATGAAAGATTAATCCGCAGGAAAGCTGGTGCACTACCTGCCAAGGAGATGGTTACATTCGGTGCACATTAAGTTCTCCCCAGAGAGGAAAATAACCTCCAGCAATTAAAGGCTCAGAGGCAGGTGTTGTCCCCGGTACGCAGTCCAGCCAAGTCATGATGAGGTTTCTCAAAAAGCCAAGTGAGGTGGCCGCAGAGGCACCCAGGTCTCAGCCACAGTGGCAGTGTCAATCCTGGATGTGGCCAGCAGCTCCCCCTTGCACGGAAGGAGCACCTCAGGGTGCCTTCCCTCCAGAAAGAGCAACAGCAACCCAACACCGGCTCTCCACCTTGTGCCTTCCAACCCTCAAAAACACATCGCATTTTTCTAGAATATTCTCTTACTCTAAATTTATTTTCTCAGATGACTATGTTGAGGCTGCTCACTTTTCTTTCAAAGAAACAGGTATGAAGAGGAAGGGTCAGCTGCCCAGTGGGAGGAGGGCGTGAGCTGGTTGCTCGCTGGAGGCCGTAGCTGGGTGCAGAGCAGCAGTCCACGCCCTGTGCTTTCACTGGCATTCTGCCCCAGGAGACACTCCAGCAGTCCTGAGAAGTGGCCTTCACTGTGTTTTCTTCACAGGTGGGGAAACTGAGTCTAGAAGGGTTATTTGGGGGAGCCCATGTGAGCGTGCAGAATGCAAAGGGAGGGGCATCAAAGTGCCCCCGCCAAAGGATGCTAATGTAGCCACTGAATTGCTGTGGCTTCTGTCACTGACATGCTAAATACAGGGCTAGGACATATAGTCCAGAGTATTATTCATGAACCTCTTTGACTGCGAGAAATTATGGAACCACGTAACTTCTCAATGTAAGAGAAGCAGTAGCCGACTAAACAATGCGCCATTCCACAAAGGCCATAGCTCCTGGATCAGGAGTGTGACCTTTTAAGGGCCGGTCCAGGACACCTTTGAGAAAGACAGGGCAAAGAGGAACACGCGGGTTACCCCACAATGAGCACAGAGCCAAAAAAAAATCCCCACGATTGAAAACTTGCAAGTCATTATGGAAAACAGCATGGAGGTGCCCCCAAAAATGAAAACTAGAACTAACATATGGTCTAATAATTCCAAGTCTAAGACTATATTCAGCACAAATGAAAATATGACATTGAAGAGATGCCTGCATTTCACGTTCATTCTCCATCCTGTACGATAGTCAAGACAGCTGCGGGTCTACTGAAGATGAGTCAAATCGGGGTAAATTACTGAACCCCCCAAAATGAAGGAGATCTTGTCATCTGCAATGACATGGATGACCCTTGAGGGCGTTGTGCTAAATAAAATAAGTCAGACAGAAAGACACACACCGTATGATCTCACATGTAGAATAGAAACAAGCAAACATATTAACAGAACAGAAAAAGGGATCAGACTTGAGGTTACCAGATGCCAGAGGTGGAGGGTGGGTGGGTGGGTGGGGGGAAATGGATGAAGGGGGCAAAAGGTACAACTGTCCAGTTGAAAGATACGCAAGTACTAGGAGTCCCGCAGGGCATAAGGACTACACGAGCACTGCTGTGTGGGGGATTTGGAAGTTCTCCTCATAAGGAAAACATCTTTTTTAATAACTAACCAAATAACTAAAGTGGCCGTGGGCCCCACTCACAACACAGGTGAGATAAATCACAATGCTCTACACTTAAACTTCGACAGCACTGCATGCAAATTACATCCCAATAAAACTGGGGGTGGGGTGGTGATCCCCCATGACCAGTAGCATCTCAAATCCAAGGATTCTCAGAAGAGCTGCTCTAACACCTTACAGACACACAAGCTACAGTTGAAATGAAGAACGTGCTCAGCCAGATGAATACGCTACGTCGTGCCGGAAAAGTGTCTCCATTGGATTTTTTAATGATGGAAAGAGTTATATAATCATCAGAGAAAGAGGGAAGTGCTGAAGGAAATTTTCTGCAGAAAGGTGACATTTAAGTTAAACTATGAGGGAGCAGTACACAATCTACGGTAAGATAAAGAAAAAGAGCATTTTGAAGGAAAAGGAATTTGCCTGAAGAAAGAATAAACCAAGGCAATGTTGTCGAGGTAGTAAATTTCGTGTTATGTGCAGGGAGCTGTAAGTCATCCTGGTTTTAGTGACAATTTTTATGTTTTTTTAGCGTGACTTTTTCCCTCTCAAAGAGTAAATGAGTGAAGGTTTGGCAATAAGTGTGTAAACGCACAACATTATCTTATTTAGCATGGGCAATTCTGCCAAGGAGTTGCATATTTATGAAGCTGCATTTTATTTCAGATAAAGGATAAAATTTGCTTTAAGTAATATTCAATATAAGAATTATAATGGTGATTAAGAAGGCCATTGGTTGCAACACTTGATAACATTTGATGTAATTATCATAAAGGTTAATGAGCCAGCAGACGACGCTGCAAATAACTAAAAGACTAGAATTGGAAACAGCTTGGAACTGATAGCTACACTTCCGGGAACAAAAGAAAGTAAATATATCCATTCCAATCAGCAGGTAACAGTGCCGGGCTTGTGCTGTTAAATGTTAAAGTTGCATATTTACTCTCCGGTCAAGTTCATTTGCAGGTAGACAGTGAATCACGATGAGATAAGCAGGTAGGTTTTCATGCCTTTGTGATGCTAAGATAACAACTCAGAGATGCTGGCCTCACAGAAGTAAAGGGGAGTTTATGAAAATATGGAGACAGTGCATAGTGAATGAATACAGAAAATAACGAATGTTACATGTCTAAGGAGAGAGTAGTGTATGAGGGTTACAACGAAAAAAAGAAAAACGAACATGAAGCCCTCCGCAGTCTGGGTGACAACGGAGCGGAGCTGGGAGGTGCAGGAGCACGTGTGGCTGGGCCGAGAAGAAATTAAACCACACCCGCAAGCCACACCCAGGATCCAAATTCAGCCAATCACCACTTGACAAACTTTCCACCTACCAACTAAAACCCTCATTTGTATAAAGCAGACTCAGTCCTTCCCCTTTTATCATTATAAGCACACTCTCGCCAGAACACCTTGGACACACAGCTCAAGTGCTCCCTGAGTGTGTAGCCCCTAGACTGAAGTCCTGAACCCCAAATAAACAGCTGCTGGAACACATGAGCTGTAAATCTGCTGTGACATATGAGCTGTTAAACTGTAACTCGGTTCTGTAACTAGATTGAACAGATTGGGTATTGCTGGTCTACAGGTTCTCAGAAGGAAGAGTTGAGGTTATCACTGTAAAAGTGAAAAAGAACGGAAATAATTCAGTTTGTGCAACAACCGTAACAATGTAACCAAAACCATAGACTATTCAGTCATCCTATAAAGTTTTGTTGTACATACCTGCACCTGCCAAGAAGTTAACAGACATCCAACACAGGTGGGCTCTGCAAAGGCCGGAATGCTAATGGAGGTAGGATTTGTTATGCACCTAGGCATCAAGCATCCCACAAAGTGCTTTACAAATGCCACCTCATACAGTCATCACACAACATTTTGGTCTGTTTCTTCTCTTAAAAATTCCCACTGTAAGTTTGAATTTACTGTACAAGGTAAAAGTCAGTAAATAGCAGGTGGAGTCACATGCGGAACAATAATTCCACACTGCTCCATAGAGGTGTCTTCATCGTGTATTAAAAAATAATACAGATGTCCATTCTTCCCCAGGGAAGAGAAAGGCGGGGGTGTAAAAAGGGTGGGAGTTGACTGAATCATCCTGCGGACAAGGATGCATCAAAATGACGGGGGTCTGTTCTGAGAAATGTGTCGTTAGGTGGTGTGGTCTTCAGGTGAGTGTCAGTGAGGGTAATGACACAATCCTGCATGGGGTAGCCTACTACACCCCTCACCTGGATGATCTGACCTACTGGATTAGTGTCATAGATGTAGCCTGCTGTTGATAGGAACACTGTTCAGTAACACGTCCACAATCTCTACATGACACCCACATGATTTCCATATTCTTCCTTTGTTGAAAACTACTAGATGTTCTGAGGAAGAGGAATAAGGAAGAGGAGGAGAAGGAGGAAGAGGAGGAGGAGAGATCCTACATTCCCCCTTCAAACATTTATTTTCATCTCAGTCTGGTTTCTATGATCAAAATGATTAGGAGGGGTATTTTTTCAGCTAACCTCTACAATATGATGTCTTTTTCCTAATCACCATGAGTTATTTGTATCTGCCTTCTTTGTTGAAATGTTCTTATTGAAATAACTTTCCTGACACACTGAATGAGCTGATGTTGGAGGCAGGGAGAGAAGACAACAAGCAAAACAAAACAGAACAAAATAGAGCTACTACTCAGAATAAGTTGACACATCCCAATTACAGAATACATGAAATGTACAAGATGGTATATCTAACAGAAACAACTAATGCAACATGAACAAATTCAAAGTGACACTAAAGTGGTATAACCACTTGCCAAAGAGTTAAAAATAAGTATTTTTAGGATGCTCAAAGAGATAAATGAAGGGATAAAAGCCATTAAAAGTCAGAAACTACTAAACAAAGGCAGACTTTTTAAAAGATTATATAGAAATAATTACAAATCTTTGAAATAAAAAATACAGTCATTAAACAAAAAACTCCATAGACAAGATAATTACTATATTGGACATAATTATGCTTGAAAGAAGAACTTGTTCTTTATTTCCACTCTAGTTTTCAAACAAAAGTGCTTCTGAAAATTGCCTAAACTATAATTCAACCTGAGCCTTTGTTCTTCAACATCTACAAATTGATGAGACAACCTACTAAGAGTATAAGAAATACATGCACACTGACAATTCAAAAAGAAAAACCAAATCATCAGTAAATACATAAAAACCTGCTTAATCTTTATCTTCAGCAGAGTGCAACCTCAAGAAAGCATGTTGAGATGAACTAGCAAATCATTAAATATAAACTGCACAATACCACTTATAAAAGTTTAAAAGCATAAAAAACACTATGTATTTTCATGGATATACACATGAGTGGCAAAAATATCCATTTGTATGAAGTCCAGGATTATGGATACCTCTAGAAGGGAGGGTAAGGAATGAGTTCAATACAAGAACATGAGATTTTATTGTATTCAGTAATGAATTTATTTCTTTTAAAACACTGAAGGGATATAAAGAGAATAAAGGAATAGAACAGGGGTCCCAGAAACCAACACAAATCCATAAGATCACTTGATTTAATATGAAGGAGACACTCTGTATTTGGGGTAGTGCCATCTTTTCCATACATGGTAGTGGATGAATTGATAGCCATGTGGGACAGTGTGAATCTGGAACCCCACCTGATACTGGACATAAAATCAACTCTAGCTGGGTTCTAGATTAGAAAGGTTATAGCTAGAGCAAATAAAAACAACAGAGATTTATGAGGAAAGCAGGAGACTATATTTCCAACTGTAGAGTAGTAAAGATTTCTGAATATAGCACAAAAATTATAATCATAGAAAAGATGATAAATTGGACTGAGAATTTATGTTTATAACAAGTGAAAATATATTTCTTTAAAATGACTGAAGGGATATAAATAGGACACAGGGGTAATTTAAATGTATATATTTAGATATGTTGAATGTATATATAAATGCACACACACAGGACTCATATTCAGGAAATAAAATTCATGACTATAAAACTATTTTTAAAAGGACAATCACATAGAAAAAGAAACAGGCAGTAGAATGCAGCAGTACTTCACGAGAGGATACACAACTGATGAATAAACATATAAAAAGTGCTTATATTCACTAATCAACAGGAAAACGCCAGTTAAAACCAACAAGGTAATCTATGTCATACACATTCCAATGGCTAAAATGGAATCATGACTATTCCAAGTGCTGACAATGATGTGAGGCATCAGAACTGTCGCAAACTGTTGATGGATGTTCAAACTGGACACTTGGGAAAACTCTGTAGCAGTATCTATTCAAGCTACACATTTTGGAACCTAGAAAGTCTACTCTTAAGTACATACCCAACAGAAATGCATAGATTCGATCACGTAAAGACACATACAAGAATACTTGCAGCTCCTTTATTTATGATAGCCAAGACCTGGGAAATGACCCAAATGTGCATGAGCAGTAAAATTGTTAAATAAACTGATCCAATCATGCTACAATACTCATACAATAACAGGAATGAGCTCCACCCAACAACACACAATCACACACACAACATGATGAGTCCCACAAACTTAACTGCAAAAGAAGTCAGGCACAAAACAGCTTCTACTGCTATGCTTTCCTGGTTATATAAAGTCCAAAATGAAGCAAAACTAGTCCTTAGTACTCCAGGTCAGACCAGCACACTGTGGGGGTCAGCCCAGAGGGGAAGGACCTGAGGCGTGTGGACCTGCCCAGCAAGCTCTCTTGAGCTGGGAGTGGATTACATGGTGGGTTTACTGAAAATCTTCAAGTTTACTATGTCCATCAGAGGTTTTGAAAATCATCGGGAAAGCCAAGTAAAGACCAAAACTTATGAAAACCTAGGAAGGGATGCGGTTGGATTCCCTGAGAAAGGAAGCAGAGGAAGGGGTGCAGTCTCAGCTGACACCCCAGTCCTGCCGCATTTCTCCTAGGCCTGTGCATCTGAAGCCTCTCCTGTGGGCTCTATCCCTGGCCTCCCAGCAGAAACGAAGAACTGGCTTCCAGCTCATCGTGAGCCAGAAGGGATCATGCTCAGTGAAATAAGCCAGAAGGAAAAAGAAAAATATAGAGTGGTATCACTTATAGGAGGACTATCAGAGAGCCAAACAAGATATCAGAAAGAGAAAATAGCACACAAAACATAACAAAAGCAAAAACTAGCAGACAACCACAAAAAAGAGACATTCTACAGGGGAGGGGGAGGAAGAGAGACCAAAATAGAGGAGAAAGAGCACAAGGGACTACGGTGATGGTTCACGGGTGAATCGGTGGTGGGAAACCTACGGGGAATACACAATAATGTAAAGGATATAAATTAAATTTTAAAAATTTTAAAAATTTTAAAAATGTATGCTAACCTAAAATTCCATAAAAAAATAAATAAATACAGGATTCTAAAGGGCGTGCATTCTTTTTTAAGATTTTATTTATTTTTGCATAGAAGAACTGGGGTATAGGCTAGAGGTGTGGGGGGTGAGAGGACTCTGCTCACCAGAGACAGAGCGGGGAGCAGCACAGGTACATCTACTGAAATACACTGAAGGGGAACATAGGGGGAGACAGGAGAGGTCTGCTGCACCATGTGTGGATCAGCTTCCTGGCTGGGAATAGAAATCAGGACAACTCAGTGAGAGCGTTGAAATAACCCCTAGGTTACCAGGAAGGCCCAAGTGCGTATATATTTTTTTAAAGATTTATTTATTTATGCATACAAGCTGGGGTACAGGCCAGAGGTGTGGGGCAGCGAGAGGGTTCACCAGAGACAGAGTGGGGAGCAGAACAGGCAGATCGACGGAAATCCACTGCTGAGGGGAGCAGCGGGCGAGGCAGGAGAGGTCTGCTGCGCCATGTAGGAATCTCCCCGGCTGGCGTAGAACTCGCATAGCTGCTGCTGACAGCTCCTGCGCCACCAGGGAGGCCCCCAAGTGCATATATTCTTAAAGTAGCACTTGATATTTGTATTTGAGGCAGGTGCTGTCTGTATATTCAAAGCCCCTTTCATGTTCTCTGCAGATTGAGGCCTGAGGCTCTTTCTATTGATACTGAAATGCGTCCTTGACTCTGTCTGACTCTTGAAGGAGAAGTTTTAAGTTGCTCAGATGTGATGTGAAAACCTCTCCCTTTTGAGTGGTTCAAGCTCCCCTTGGAATAAGCCAGAGGCTGATTCTCCACCCCACGGTCCCTTCCAAAGCTGATTCTCTCGTGTAGCCCCGTATGTTGGCTTATGCAAAATATGACACCCAAAATTCTCACTGCAACTCTTTTGTGTTAAGGGTCCTCAAACAATCTGCGCCCTGAGGTTGACCCTAAGCACCACCACTGGCATAAATCAGCTGCGTATTTTACAGACTCACACGCTCATCGGCTACATCAGCAAACATCTACTGACTTCCCAGCCCAGGGTTCTCTGCCTGTGTGATGAGGCGCCACGGGAGGCAGCTGAAGGCCCTGCGGGAAAGGGGCTACGGCGCTGACTCTGGGCTCTGGGCTCTGGGCTCATACCCCTGTGAGGGGAAGTCTCCAGTCCCACCCACAATCCCGCCTCTCCTCTGTACCCCTGAAACTTGGGGCATCATCTCAAGTTCCTTAAAGTTATTAAGTACAAGGGCAACTAGATGAAAGGCTCTTCATCTAGTTGTGAAGAGGATAAAGAGGATAAAGATTGACAAGGTTGACAAGTACCAAGAGGCAGACTTTCTTATCTCACAGTGGGGAGGAAGGGAAACAAAGCGTCCTCGACCATCATTCACTTCCAAAATGGAGAGAGGAGCAGCATCGGGGGTGCCAGGGGAGAACCAAAGAAGCGTGCCACTCCTCTTAAAGCAAAGATAAATGGGAAACCCATGGTGCTGACATAGTCTCTTAGACTTCAACTTTCTGCAAGCCAGACAGAAGTTTCAGAGTTTCAGGACGGTGTTCTCCCCCTCTGCACCGGGCAATGAGAATGCCAGCGGCGCACTTGGCAGGAAGGCATATGGCCACCTTGAGGGGCCTCCCTGCCCCACCGAACTCTGGAACGCACGTGCCCATGATCACATATTGGGGACGCTTTGTGTCATAAAAGCTCTCTACGAAGTAAAAATGTCCCTCATCCTTTTTGTCCTCCTTCTCCATTTTGCCTTTGGGAGAAGCAGATAAGCAGCGTAATCCCTCTTTACTTTGACAAATCTTTAAGGATTTAAAAACCACAAGCCTCTTACCCACCCCAAGCCTTTCCTTGTCAAAGTTAGAACCTTCTCTCCTATGATTATATTTAACTTTCTAGCCATTATAATTTTTTTCTAAAAAGAGCTAAATGATAAGACTTAAGCTGTGTTTTTGGATTATAAAAATCAATATATGTTCACTGTAAAATAATTTTAAAATCCAGACAAATATGAACACCTAATAAAAATCACCATTAATTCCATTACTCTGAAAAAGTTATTTTGTTGTATATGACTTTGACCTATTCTATGAATACTTATAAATATAATTTGCATATTTTCATTGGGCCCATATTATACATACTATTTCAAACCTCAGACATTCACTTAATACAAAATTAACATTTTCTTTTCAAAAGTAAAGAATTGGATAGACCTCCAGTCTGGAAGGGGCTGACATAGACTCACTTTTCCCTGTTCCCAGTTCAAATAAATACCCTAGAAATCAACCCACAGACACCAATACAAGGGTTTGGGAGCTGGGAAGAAGATGGATTGACCAAGAATCTAGAATCGAGGGGCAACAACGTGGCACGCTTGCTGGATTATGGTCTTATTGCCCATATTCCTCCAAACCTGCACCTCCAGTCACTACAAAGACAAAAAAAAAAAAAAAAAAGAGCAAACAAGAAAAGTGTGCTCCCGAGTGTGTGAGTGGAAGGGCGCCGGTCGGCCTTGCGCTCCACAACCAGCAGTGGCTCCACCACCTGCCGCGTATCACCAGTGCCAGGCCAGCCCCAGCCCCAAGCCACAGCAGGGCTCAGCGGCCGCCCCCTCTGCTGATGGGGAGCCTGTGTCTCCCTGGGACCTGGGACACTCAGGTCAGTGACGTTGGCCCCCATGCCCCCCCCCCACACACACACACGCTGTGACCTGCTGACACCAGCTGACAAGGGTAGTGCCCCTGCCCCCTGCAGGCTACTTCGGCAGGAGTTTGTCAGTGACACAAAGAAAAAACGGTAACAGACCGAAGCAGCAGTGCAAGAACCTTAAATGTGCAAGTCTCACTGGATATACAGTTCACCGAAGTAGACCAGAATTTACACAATAAGCCCCAACAAGGCTACTGCTTGCTGACACAGATTTATTTTCTTAAAGATTTATTTATGCATACGAGCTGGGGTGTAGGCCAGGGGTATGAGGAGTGCAAGGATTCACCAGACACAGAGTGGGGGGCAGAACAGGCAGATCAACGGAAATACACTGCTGAGGGGAGCAGCAGGTGAGGCAGGAGAGGTCTGCTGCGCCATGTGGGTCTGCTCCCTGGCCGGGGGTCAAACTCATACTGCAGTGGCAGCGGACAGCTTCACAGTGCTGAGACTTAGCCCCTTGCACCACCAGGGAGGCCCTGTGACATAGATCTAAATAAGATCAAAGTGTCCTGGAAATTGTAAAACAAATTGCTTGTGCAAAGGACTCAGAAAACATGACTTGACTGAGGAAAGATGATGGATGTGTGTCCACGCTAAGGGCAATTCGAGGCTAGAATCATCCGCTGAGGATTTTAAAAGTCACCATCAAAATGTTTTAATGATTAAGTACAAATAGTCCAAGGAAAAAAAATAAGAAAAATGAATAGCCAGTCTCAGCCAGTCAGCACATTTTTACCAGGAACAGAATGTAAAAGAAGCAAAACTTAAGCCGAGCTGACTGGACTGAAGAAGGGAGTGAAGCAACCAGAGGCGAGAATCAATGCGCATGAAAACAGATCAATGGAATTTACTCAGTCTGAGTAGCAAAGAGAAAATAGATCAAATAAATAAATAAATAAACAGAGCCTCAGGCACCTGTGAAACAATAACAAAAGATCTCATTTATTGGGATTCCAGATGGAAAAAGAGTGTGGGATTGAAAAAACATTTTTTAAAAAATGGCTGAAATCTGTCAAAACAGGCAGATGGCATCAACCTGCAGATTCAAGAAGCTACATGAACTGCAAAAAGGAAAAAGCTATGAAGAGCCACAAAACTCAACATAATTCAACTTCTTAAAGGTAAAGGCAAAGAAAAAAATTTTAAACAGTCAGACAGAAAAGAAGGTAAAGGAACTGGGACTGAGCAACAGCAGACTTCTCACCCGAAACATGGCGGCCAGAGATGTGGCCGTATTCCCCAGATGCTGACAGGAAAGAACTGCGGGCCCTGAGCTCGATGTCTCTAACCACTGCTCTTCAGGAATGAAGGGGCAATGGTCTCTGGTGAAGGCAAGCAAGACTCCATGCTGGCATGCTACGCATCAGGCATGGCCCACAGCGTTCTCCACCAGAGAGATGAGGGTGATAGAAGCAGACTGGGAACTGCAGACGTAAAGGAAGAACAACGCACAGGCAAGACCAAGGGGAAACCTCACAGACCGTCCTTTCCCTCACAAATGTCCTTTGTCCTTTATTTTTGTGTTGTCTTTAACAGCTGCTGTGGGCTGGGGGTATGCCGGGAAAAAGCTAAACAAGTAAATTTTAAAGTGGAGAGGCAGAGAGACCTAAGAGGAAGTAGTTTTCACACCCAAGTGGTAAAAAATTCAGCAACTATAGCCTATAATAAATAAAATTTAAAATAGTAAATTAACAAATAAATTATATATAGTAAACATAATAAAAATTAATGTGTAGTAATAGTATATATTTTTATAATATAATAAATGACATGTAATTACAGACACAAGTATAATACATAAATGGTAATATCTAGAACAATCACTAAGATAACTGGACAAAGTGACCACAAGATATTATAAATAAATCAAAATAAAATTCTAAATGTTTTTGTGTAGCACATGAAGGCTTAAAAAATGCAGGAGAACCTGCTACTCAGTGAAATAAGCCAGAAAGAAAGAGAAAAATATCAAATGGTTTCACTTATAACAGGACTATAGGGAGGCTGGGTGGGAGAGAGACAATCAGTGTGGGGGGAGGGGGGGAGGAAGGAGCCAGAGGGAGGGAAGGGAAAGGGCACAAAATGGAATAGAAAAGAACACAAGGGACCATGGAGATGGACCACGGGTGAATTGGTGGTGGGCTACCCTAGGGGAATGCAAAATGTAAAAGACATAAATAACAATAAAAATATATATTAAAAAAAAATGCAGGAGAAAAGAGGGAAAAAGGAATACAAAGTACAAAATGGTAGACTTAAGTCTCACATATCTAAAATTGCTTGAAATGACAAGCTGTTCCAATTTCTGAAGTAAAGAAAGTGGATTCAGGTTAGCTTCATGGGGTCCTAGGCAAACAGTCTCTATTGAAATGATTACATGTGAAGTCAATTCGTTGGGGACTGAGAGCCAGGAATTGGCTCATTTTGTGAAATCCTGTAGACAGGGATCAAGCTAGTAATTATTAATAATGGCATTTGGTGATATAAAATATATGGTAGCAAGTTACTAGTTTCACAACTCACTAACTCCTAAATGTTTTAAATATTTACCTACCATCTTTATAGGTATTAATAACTGATGTTTATAAACGCTTATATAAATTTTTAATATATTTTCTTTTTTGAGCCTTACGTCAAAACTATAGACTAGATTTGATAATCCGCAAAAGAAATTTGAAGACATGAAGGCTGGCATCGACTCGCCTGCGGGCACGCTGCCAGCGGGCGAGAATAACGAGACTCTCACCCAGATCTTGGGACCTGAAATGCGTCTCTGCACTTCCCCAGGAGTTCCAGGGAACACACACAGCAACTCCCAGAATTCTTCTCAATACTCAAAAGGTTACACAATGGAGTACTATTCAGCATGGAAAGAAGATAAACACATGCAATTTGCAGCGACATGGATGGAATTAGAGGGAATCATACTCAGTGAAATAAGCCAGAAAGAAAAAGAAAAATATCGAATGGTTTCACTTATAACAGGACTATAGGGAGGCCGGGTGGGAGAGAGACACTCAGCGGTGGGGGGGGGGGGGGGGG
>PVIJ01012952.1:0-47209 GCA_004024925.1 Scalopus aquaticus | reverse complement strand
GGAAGGAGGGAAGGAGGGAAGGAGGGAAGGAGGGAAGGAGGGAAGGAGGGAAGGAGGGAAGGAGGGAAGGAAGGAAGGAAGGAAGGAAGGAAGGAAGGAAGGAAGGAAGGAAGGAAGGAAGGAAGGAAGGAAGGAAGGAATTCAAGGAAAGAGAACAATTTGAGCAAGGCATGAAAAAGAAAAAGACTACCAAATATTTGGTCCAAAGTTTTGGTCTTGGAAAAATCTAACAAATTAAAATCATTTCAACTGTGTATTCTCATTTCCTCCTTTCTTACACCACCAGACTTTTTACTCATCACTGTATCCTAGAGCTATTTTTACATGATAGAGGAGTTTGTCTTTCTTTTTAGTATCTGCATGTATTATATTGTATAACATTGTGTATTGTGTAATGCACCATAGGTAGTGAGTTTGTTATTGAGGACTTGGGTTATTTACACTCTTGCTGATACTAACAATGCTGCAATGAATATCTTTTCCAACTAAAATCTCTTGATTCTTGATTCAACTTTTTCTGCTTACTTTCTGTTGGCAGTTTCTGTGTGGAAAATGCTGATACTCCCATCTGGATATTGCATAGTTGCCCGACACACTGTGCATTTATCACTCAGGAGTGCTGTCGTGATCTGCACCAAACATCACATACGTCCTGAACTCTGACATCTTTAATGTGTATACCAGTCAATTCACCAGCAAGAAATTGGTAGAAAGAGACTGGATTATAAACATAGAATTGCCTGAAACTGAATTTTCGCTCCTCATTTAACACTTCAAGGTTCTTAGACAAATTTTAAAAACATCTCTGACTTTAAATTGCCTTACATATAAAATGTGGAAAACTTCTCCACATTTTTACAGAAGTTATTCTTTGGAGTCACAATCATACATTTTTTTTTTTTTCCTTTAATGGACAAATAATTCTAAGGCTCAGTGGTAGAGTACACAGAACACACTAGCCACTTAGTATATATTAGCTCTCTGCCTACCTCTGGTTGTGGAATCCAGATTCCTTCATCTGGAAAGGTCCCTTATTCCTCCTTTCTACCCCTTTGACTTTTACCTATTTTTCAATATATAACCTCAGTGAAGTATTTTTGAATGACCAGTTGAATGGGAGATTTCTTGTCACTGATTTCTTTCTTCCAAATTCCCTAGGCATTTTAACTGAACCTCTTTTATCGTGCTTTTTAGACTCTATCTTTGTTATAGTAACCCAGATATAGTTTCTCCCTAGTTATGAGCTAAGGTAAGTTTTTCACATAACCAGTAACTTTATGACAGTTAAAATCAGCTCAGGAAACTCATTTTACAGCCTCACTGCAATAGTAACATTGTTTAATTTCACCTTTTGTATTCAAGTAAAATGAAACAAGTGAGAGAAAAATCGCTTTGATTCGATATTCCATAGCAGTCATAATTTTCTTCAGCATCTTGTTTCTATCTCCTGAGCAATGTATGACTATGCTTGCAACATTAACCTCTCTACTATTTCTGGACGTTGAGACATGGAAACATATTAATTTTGTTTCATCAGCTCTTTTACCTTTGCTGTCAATAAATGATCTCTTTCATCTTTTAGAGGGTCTGACCCTCTTACCCTCCCTACAGCTGGAAAAAAAAAGTCATTTTATTTATCTTTATTATTGTCACAATTTTCTTTCAATTTGCTACCTTTCCTTATCACTTTGTCCCTTCACTTTATTTTATAACCTTCCACATCCTATTTTGTATCTTTTACAATTTACCCTGCATATTGCTCTTCCCTGTTCCTGAGTATTTTTGCATTTTCTTGTTCATACTAATTGGCTCCATTTTTATTTGCAGTATATTTATTACTAAATGGCATTCATTGCCTTTGGGCACACATTAATTTATCTTTCAGGACTTTCCATTTGCTCACTGTGTCTTTTCTTTATATATTTCTTTTTGCAACCTCCATTTCACTTCACTTTTCCCATATGTGTTATTGTATTATTTTTGTTGTTGCTTTTTTCATATGCCTTCATATCTGTAATTCATGCTTCATGTATTATTAGGAGTGTTTATGAAATAAACCACTATCACCAACAGCATTAATATGGATCTTCTAAAAATAGGTTTGGATTCACTGTGCTGCAATTTGTCAGCCACCTTCTTTACAGCCATATTATAGGGTTTAAATAATAAATAATTAGAAGCTAATTTTGCTAATTAAAAAGATTATAGCTCCTCTAATTTATGGACCTCAGGTGAAAAAAGGGAAGTTAGTTGAAAGGTAAATAAAGTGCAAAAATTCTAACTTTCTTCAAAAGAGGTATATGGAGATATTTTAAGGCATTTAACTAATATGGAAGTTAGATAGCTAACTAGCTAGCTAGCTAGCTAGCTATCTAGATCATTATTCTTCCTAATTTTCTAACTTTATGAACATAACTAATAACATTTAAAACCAGATGTACTTTTGTTAGGAAAAGCCTTAAAAAACATGAGATTTAATGAGGCAAAAATGTACCAAATAAATTGTAGTGAAAAGTGAAGAATATTTTAAGATTAAGTAGAATTAATCCTAATGTGAGGGGAGCAAAGAAATATGAAGAGTTTCTTAGAAGACTTCCTATAGAACATTATATTTTAGTTGATTGTCAAAGAATCATGCACACCTTGCCAACTGAAGATGATTGTAAGGGAATCTTTTCCATACTAGATGGAGTAGAGTATGGAATTTTCCATACTATAAGGGAATATTATTCCATACTATATTTAAAAGGCAGGTTTCTTAAAACCTCCGAATCATACACAGAACAATGTGACATACATAAATAAATAAATAAATAAATAAAAGTAGTCTTTAATATGGAACAACAGGAAATTAACCAAAAATTGAATGCATGTTTCACTAAGAAATTTGGACTTTTCCTGTGGCTTAGTGGAAGTCATCAGAGATTTAAGCAGAGAAGTCACATGATCAGATTTCACTTTAGAATGGTTACTTTACACAGATGAAGAAATTATGGATTTGGATGCACCAAAACCCTTTGGGTGGAAAAATAATAATATTGATGAGAGAGCATAAGAGCCAAAACAGGCAGAAATTAGAGGAAGAATCAGAAAATATATACATTATTTAAGGATTCAATAAAAATAACTTGGGGACACTTGGGCATAGGTGCTGAAGAAACAAAGGAGACAAATATTTTCTGTAGACAGTATCACCTACTTAATTTAAGTTTAAAAAGTAAAGTTTTGAAATGGTTATTAAAACCAATTTCATACAGATAGATTCTCCAATTTTCATCTACTGTTTAGTTCATTACTATCTCATGACAGTAGTTAATGAATTATGATTAACAATTGATTATATTAAATGCATGGTCAATGGGGAAATAATAATAGCTAAATATTTGATTAATACTTTCTTTATAGCATAAATTAATCATGACACATTCAGATTTCCTAACATGTATCAAGGGAGCCCAAAAAACAATAAAAAAATATTGCACAGACATTCATGCAAAATGAGCACTGATGGTAGTAAATTCTAAAAATGGCAGAATTTGATGCTAAATCAAACGCAATTTCCACATTTGCATACTATGTTAGAAAGCATCTTATGACTATGTTCATACTATGTTGTTCAGCTCATTTCCATAATCTAATTCAGTGAAACTTGCGCTCTTCAAATAGTGTTCACTGATCATATTTTATCTCTTCTGAATCCTAAATTGTGGTTCTGTGAACTATAGACCACTTCAGAGAAAGACTGTAAATATCATAAATATTATGCCAATTTCCTTAAAATGACAAATTATCCCACATTTGGCCTTCTTTCATATAACAAGAGCAGACAAACCTTTGAGCTTAAAAATAGACTTCAATACCTTTAATCAGATGGCATATACTTTTAAAAACATCTCTTAATGTCTTAAAAATCAATAATATTGAAAAGGTAACCCTGTACTGGTGTGACTGTTGATTCGCAACAGACTTCAGTTAAGTTAACTTTCTCATCCAAACTTGCAAAATTTCCAGTATAATTGTTAATTGAATTTTCAGTGAATAATACTCATATTTGTTCCATGGACATAATACACTGGTTATTTGAGCTATGTTAATTAATTTTCACTCAAATGATGATTATGATAGAGACCATACTAGAGGCAAAGAACTCTACTAGGCACTTTGCAAAGACTATTTTATGTGATACAATAGTCTTTCAGAGAAAGTAGGCCTATTATTATTACTGTTATTATTGTTGTAACATTTTATTTATTTATTTTAGATTTATTTTATTTCTGCATACAAGCTGAGGTGCAGGCCAGAGGTGTGAGGCAGTGAGAGGGTTCACCAGAGAAGAGTGGGGAGCAGAACAGGTAGAACAATCCAAAATACACTGCTGAGGGGAGCAGCTGGAGAGGCAGGAGAGGTCTGCTGGGCTATGTGGGATTCTCCCCTGTCAGTCGGGCATCGAAACAGCGCCACAGCCACCGACAGCTCCACAGCGCTGAGCTAACCTGTTGCACCACCAGGGAGGCCCAACATTTTTTTCTTTACTAAAATTGAATATCAAAGAAGTTATTTAATTTGCCCAATATTTCTCTCTCTGAAATTATAAATTCTGAATTAGAATCTGTACTTTATTCTAATATCTGTGTTCATATGCTCCGGGATATATAGTCATAGTGTGAGGTATTGCACTGATTTGGAGAGCAGTAGTAGATAAACCGTGAATAGGTTCAAATGGAACAGTTCTTATTTGATGCAAAAGAACCACATTATTTAATGCACCAAAAAATGTATCATATGAACCTCAAGGAATAAAAGCATGATCCTTGGGCAATGAACCGAACTTGTGAGAAGGATATCAATCCCCACCCCCAATGTTTTTTTTTTTCTTTGTTATTAGTACTTTAAATTAATTTATTCAATTACTTAATTACTTAAGATTCTTGTGCATTTATACCTTACTTCTTTATCCCATCAACTTCAATAACTTTGCTGTGTCAAAAGTCATACTGATGGGGCCTCCCCGGTGGCGCAGCGGTTGAGCGCAGCGCTGGAGCGCAGCGCTGTGGA
Source organism: Scalopus aquaticus (assembly GCA_004024925.1). Classification (NCBI taxonomy): domain Eukaryota; kingdom Metazoa; phylum Chordata; class Mammalia; order Eulipotyphla; family Talpidae; genus Scalopus; species Scalopus aquaticus. The sequence goes on along the minus strand of PVIJ01012952.1, from coordinate 42,154 downwards.
GCTGTCGGCAGCGGCGACGCGGGTTCGACGCCCGGCCGGGGAGAATCCCACATGGTGCGGCGGACCTCTCCTGCCTCGCCCGCTGCTCCCCTCAGCAGTGTACTTTTGATATGCCTGTTCTGCTCCCCCCTCTGTCTCTGGTGGGCCCTCTCGCCGCCCCACACTTCTGTTCTGTACCCCAGCTTTTATGTATAAATAAAAAAAATTAAAAAAAAAAGTCATACTGATTATATCATACATGCTTGCAGCTTTGGTCTCTAAACCGGTTTTCACTGTAATGTCTTATGAAATGTTCTAAGAAATTCAGTGTGACAAACAGGCATTTATGGAAAATTACATAATTAAAAGATAGTATCTTTGTCATTTCTAAAATTATTTGATTATGTTTATTTAACAATAACTAAATTTCTTAACTCTGACAAGTATCTACCAAATGGGTTTTGAGTGGTCTACTTATGTCCACACTGCCTCGGTACTCACAGCTATTTCAGGTTCTTCCCTGTGGTGTTACTGCATTTTCTTTCATTTATTCTTTTCTCTTATATGACTTCCTGTAAGCCCACATGAATATTGTAATGTTTATTTTTTTCCTTGTTTCAAATGATTATGCAAGTTAAGAGGCCTTATTTCCTCAATCATTTTTTTTTCACCTTTTAATATATTGACCCTAAAACTACTAACAATATAGTTCGTTATTATCCCCTACCTATTTTGGGAGAATAGCTTGTTGGGGTGGGCAGGAGAGTGTTTTAATTATTTGCTTGTTTTTGGTGATGGTTTTTTCACATTGTAGAAATCCATTTCAGGTGTGCTTTTGACAAAGGATGTTATTGGATGTAGAAAGTAATTCAAATATTATTAGATACATTTTTGAAATTAATAATAAAGAACAGTGAGGACTTCTTCGCCAACACTGAAGAAAGTGTTGTATGTTATTCAGTGAGCTCTAGAGGTTCTATGTGAGATTATAAACCAGACAAAGATTCCTCTCTCTCCTTCTCTCTCTCTCCCTCCCTCCCTCCTCTCACCCACCACTTCTCCCACCCCCTTTACACACACACACACACACACACACTGGAAATAATGCCTTCAGAATAGAGAGATATAGATTTTATTTGGTTTGATTTGATTTGGTAGCATTCAGGAACTGAGCTAAGTATTACATTTTTCTTTAATTTTTTTAGTTTTCATGTTTTTTCAAAGTTAGCTTAAAACCAGAACGAGGATCAGTGCACATGCAAATGTTAATATTGGAGATCCTTATTACTAGGTCTATGAAAGGTGGGGCTTCAGTTCTCTGTTTTAATATTTCTCCTTATTTGAAACTTGATATTACAACCAATATTACAATCAATATTATTCTCTGCCAACTATTTTTGTCATAATTTTGATGTTCTGCTTGTAAGCAATTATCTGTGTACTACCAGTACTGAAGACTTCAATGAATGCTTTCAATTTGTACATCCTATTACCATGAATGTATTCAAAAGTGATTTAGTGGCTTATTCCTTAACCCAAACAGTTAATTTTATTGCATTGACTTTCAGAAAATATCATTCATCTCTCAAAAATGGGGTCCAAGTGTTCTGCTTCATCTGCATTAGTTTTAGTTAATATGTGTGTGTATAAATTTGAATTTCAAAAATTGCTTCTAAATAAATCAAGATGAGTGAAGGAAATAAAGAAGACACCTCACTCTTTCATTTCTCTGGTAAATTTTTATATGAACCAGATTGCATCTTCTAAATGAACCCGAATTTTAAAATAGATTCGTGAAAGTATAGAAGGTTAATTCTTTCTATTTTTCTTTCATAATTTTAAAAAATATTTATTTATGTATGCAAACAAGAGGTGGGGTGTAGGCCAGAGGTGTGGAGGATGAGAGGATTAACCAGAGACAGAGTGAGGAGCAGAATGGACAGATTGACTAAAATGCACTGCTGAGGGGAGCAATGGGTGAGACAAGAGAGGTCTGCTGCACCATGTGGGTCAGCTCTCTGGCCGGGGATTGAACTCGTACTGCAGTGACTGTGATAGCTTCACAGGGCTGAGACTTAACTTCCTATGCCACCAGGGAGACCCCCTTTTATTTCTTAACTTTTATTAAGAATTGATAATGTGAACACTTGCATCTAAAAGACATACAATTGTGGAATTCCTGAAGCTCACTCATGGGCATTCTTGGAGTCTTTGATTCCAGTGTTCTATAAGTCAGCATTTGTGAAACTCCTTCCATGCATTGATAGTTTAAGAGTCTTTGAAGAGTTTGGTGCATGAAAACAAATAACTTGTTCTTAGTATGAAAGAATACTCTAATACTCCAGTGAGGGAGATACATATCTCCCTCAAATGTGTGTTATAAATTGGATAGATGATAGATAGATAGATAGATAGATAATAGGTAGATAGATAGGGAAAAAAGTAAATACCTACACAGTATTTACTATCTGTTAATTTTATTGACTCCTTTTATATATTTACTCTTCTTATCCTCAGGACCTTATTAACTAGGTGATGCTATTATTCCCATTTTATAGTTGAGTGAATTGAGACACAGAATGGTGATAAAATTTGCCCAAGATAGCACAAGTGCTAAGTGGCAGGACTAGGATTTAAAACCAGATACTATGTTTCAAGTATTTACACACTCAAACATTGCACTCGCTGTCTCTTATAAAAATATAACAAGAGTGTATAGACTGGGATGGCAAGATGAAAGTAACTTGTTGGTTGTCTAGGAAAAGTTCAGAAAAGCACGTGGAATTTGAGGTAGATATTGAAGAAGGAGTGGGAGAGATATATAGTAGCCAAACTGTGATATCTTCTCATTAAATAAAGTTAATATTTACTATCTTTTGTTTAATACTATTAAAGTGGGCTGTTTTCTGGTGAAAGAGTAAAACATAGTAATGAATTACTAATGAACAAGAAATCCCAAAGAGATTAAATGTTCTTTGGACCCAATAAAGGTCCAAAACTATTTTACTGTTCAACTGTTCTTGGAATCATGGTTTACTCTTAAAATTAGGTCAGTAAGGACAAATCCCTAATGTTGTGTGTCTATGAGATAAAATGATCCTTTTAATCATTTTATTGCACTTTCGTTACTTTTCAAACAGTTGGCCAAATGCACTGCAAATTAAGTTGCTGAAAGCCACTATCATGGGTGAAATAAAAGTCAGTGGGTAAGAATGAATATATTTCCTAAAAGGGAAATATTGCTCACTTCTTAAAAAAAAAGGATGTAAAAATATTATAGGTTTATTATGGACTATGCGTCTTTCACATAAAGCCATTTGCCATCATGAGTAGATGACTGTTCTCGCCACCTTCCCATCCTGCCCCTTCTCCACCATGGCCCCCACTGTCAGGTCCACTACAGAGATAGTTGAATTTTTTATTCCTTTTTGGGCTCCAACAGTAACTTCTATGTACCACTACTAGGGAAGCCACCCCATGGCCACAGTAGCTGCTTATTGAAAGATTTATTCTCCCTCTTAGACTAATGACTTCTTTAAGACAAATTGATTTGCATGTACATTCGCAAAATTCCATTTTCATAATCTCAGAATTTAGCACTGCCAATAAGTGTGTGCTAAAATGAATTGATCAGTAAAAGGAGAAAGGTAAATTGATGGAGACCCTCAGAGCTTCGCTACAAGAAGGAATCACTCTGGGGATTCAAATTTTTAAAGATAAAAACCGTAAACACAAAAGACATTTGATCAGATGTGTCAAGCACAGTTATAGACGTTAAAATGTATTTTAAGTCATTTTCTAACAAGATAGGTACTAATATATGACATAGCACATACTTTTAATATCAGATGCTCTTTTAATTTTAAGGCTAACATTCAGCAGGCTTACACTAAAATATAGATGTTACTAATAATAATTGAAATACAAGCATCATGCTAAAATCGGAATTCCCTGCCTACTGCTCTGTGGAAATGTCATTGGCCTCCTCTCTTTTCATCTCACATACTACCACTTTTCCCCAGGGCCCTATTAAATATACATTTCCCAAATTCCTTTTGTGACTCTTTATGGTCTGAAAGTAAGTAATCTGATTGGTGATGAAAATTCAGAGCAACATAGCCCAAATATCCTGGGGATCAGAGTTCTTTCCAAGCACATATGAACTAAGAAAAATATCCTCACATGCACATGTGGAATGTTGGAGGGAATTATGCAACCCACTAGGTGTTAGAACAACAGTGCCAGAGTATCCAGTGGTGACATGCATAAAGACATGACCTCCCGGAGAGAGCCCATGATTTAGAACTGAAATCTTAGACTGCCCTGTGAAAATGGACTATTCTGTTTCTTTAAGAAAGAATGGAAATTATATAGGTTTAAGGTAAAGACAGCAAACCCACTGATAACACTCCCATGGTTAAGTGTTCATATTGAAAACTTCTATCAACACTGTGGCTCCTTCTGTAAGCCAAGAACAGTGAAACACCAACTAAGAACCCAACTTCTCCAAATATTCATTACAGGGATTTTATTTTTCCTGTTGATGGATACCTGGAGCCAGAGCAACCCCTGCTTTAAAGAAAATATGTTGGCAATAGACAGCAGATCAATTTCATAATTTTAAATTCATTATTAAAACAAACAAGCAAACACATATCCAACATGGACTAAAATGCGCATGTGCGTTAATTTGGTAAAATTATTGGCATCTGCAACCTCCACATTTTCTATTGGTTACAAACAGAATTAAGGTTTAAAATTATGACTGTTAGGTACTGAAAGATGCTTCACAATGGAGAGGTATACCTTTATGCAACCGTTTAGTAAGCTACAGGTAGAAACATGGACTTAAGTATTTTAAAGATAAATATAAATTCCAGATATCGATAGATGAAGAAATTTCAATTCATTCTGAGCTTACCAGAAAAATCAACAAAAGTTCTTCTTTGTCATAATACTCTATATAAATTTGTGTTATATTAACTGGACATTTACTTACTGTGATTGTTTTTAGTCCAAAAGTGCTAATATTTCCTGAACCCTGTTCAAGTCTATCAGTCATCATTGATACGACTCAACCTGTCTTGCATGTATAAGATTCATGTGGAGAACAAAGTTCTAAATTCACGATACTGATATTAAGGAGGGATTTCTGGGCCATGAGCATTTAATTTAATTAATTTCAAGTATTTATGTGGGAAGACTTAGAACTCACAGAATAAAATTTAGGAATCAGCATGTACAGTAGAGATTAACATTAAGCTTTAGAAAATCTGATCTTAATTAGATTGCTTTTAAAGAATATACAATAGAAAATCTATCAATGATATTATAATATTTTAGTAATTTAGCATCTTAATCACTGCCCACTTTCTTTTAGATACAGCTTTCTAATTTATACACACCTCCCCACCACCACACACACAGAGCTTATGAAAATGGTATTAGTCCTGGTTGAATATTTTGAAATTTTGAGTGTTTAATTTGACAAAACATACGTCCTTACTCTTCAAAAGCATTCCTTCTTTGCTTTTTATATTATGCATATATTCGTAAAGATCGGGTTGTCAACCTATAATAGTGTGTTTTGTATGTCTGGTAATAGTAAATATTTTCCTGTAATGCCCTTAAATATTTTTCTCTTTAAGTAATAAACTGAAAATTATCAATACATTTACAAAGCATTAAATTGAGTCTTTGCTCCCTTATTGAGGAAGTATACATTTTAGATTTCATTTACAAATGGAATATATGGACTACTTTCTTCAACATCTAAAAACATTTTCAAAGACAGAATGATTTTAATAAAATGTGTCTCAGAACATTTGAGTGAAATGATAATCCTATAAAAAATAAATACCTGTTTAAAAATGTACAGTCGGTACTTATCTAATGAAGTTATACAAAGTGGAATAGAATTTTAATGTAGGAAAAACTAGTGGTCGTTTATTCTAGCGTCTTATACCAATTGGCATACTTTAAAAAATCCTCCTTCTAGAAAATTAAAGAAAAAAGAATTTCTAGAGCATTTCCAGTAATTTTATTAGTTTTATGACTGAGAAATATATAACAAATGATTACTTTAGAAAAGTTAGAAGACAAAAAGGGGAAAATAATAGTGTCTAATGTTTCATTATTAAATATAGTGCATAATAGAGTTAGACATTTCCACATTTATTTTCCTTATATTCATATTTAATTTTGTAAATTGGGGTCCTATAGAAAATTTTGGTTTTTTTTATTTTTCCACTATTTTTAAGTGCACAAATTTCCAGGTAACTCATTTTAGATAATTGAATTATTGTATCATTTTATGATAAATTTAATGATGCAAATACAATGTGAAAAAGTTTGTGTTTGAATTTCTTACATTAATTTTAAGGCAACATATTAACAAGGCATTAGAAGTTTAAAAAATAAAATAAATGGCTTTGTGCAGGAACTGTTCCATTCATGATTTTAGTAAATTTGCATTTCAGGCTTCTCAGTGCATTTCTCAAGAGCTAATGCCTAGAATGATACTTATAAATAGCCTATTTTATACATAGTTTAAATCTCTAGTACATTTTCCCTTCACAACAAATATACCAAAGTATTATCTCCAGTTAAACATTAATAATTAATTAAACATACTTAATATGTTATGATGTTTAATGAGTAGATAACTTTAGCTTTAGAAATAGCCTATGGTGATGACTACAGAAAGGAAAACAAACAAACATTATATTTACTAAGATTTGTCCTAATTTTGAAGATTCCCTTGAACTATGGGTTTGGATATGTGACTTTAGAAAATAAGTTTCAATTCAGCAAAAAAGATGAATGATAATAGTGACTAACATGATTAGCACATGTGAAAATAAATTCCTAAAACACAGTTTCTAAGATCATTTGGAAATCATTTGCAATGACTACAAGTTCAAAGCCACTTTTGAGTCTGATGATATTAAATGGTTTATTAAGCAGATATTAAAATATTTCTGAAACTTAAAAATAAAGGTCCTTTTTTTTATAAATTGGCCAAGTATTAAGGCTAATGATATGGGTCCATGTTACTTCTTGGCATATTGAGGTCAATTCCCAGTTATCTATCCAAAGGGGTAATACAGTCTACTATACTCATTATCCTTCCTGTTCTGAATTCTCCCTGATAACAATAGTTTATAAAAGAAACATAGCCACCCTTAGTACCTAAGAAAAAAGAATACAATCAAAATCAATGAAAATCTCAAATCACTACCAAATATCATTTTAGCTAGCTTTTCCAACATCTCTGTATACATCATCTTCTACCAGTTCTGCTACAAGTAGAAACAGTGATTGATGTGTTTTATCTTCTTCACCCTCCACTGCCATCCTCTAAGAGAGATTCTAGAGAGAAGAAATGCCCCAGAGTCATGTTGCTTGAAGGAAATGGAGAAATTAGGCACTTGAATTATATCCACAAAGTGGCTAATCAATCTCTGCAGCATTGAAAGTTGACTGTACAGGAGAAACTGAAATATGTTAGAGTTCATAAGTGAAATAATTTAAAATATTGGAGTGACTAGGCCTACTATTTGGTTATATCAATATATGTGATCAACCTTAGAATCATGAAGTTGCTGGACTTTTGTTTTGTTGGTTTTTTTTTTTTTAAGTGAAGATTTCAAAACTTCCCAAGTGAAAGCACCCTCAGTGACTTGTTTTAGAAATTTACCTTTCTAAATATGAAAGCACAGAAGCGGTTTATTGATTGTCTCAGGTCTGCCGGGGACATACCTGAAGTATGAAGAGGAGTGAGGGTGGAGAGCTCAGTTTGTGCACAGCCCTCAGTAAATCATCCTCCAAGTGCACCTCTGCTTATGGGTGCTGATCACTACTACAAATTGAACTCAAGGTGAAGTGATTCACACTGACCATTAGCTAGGCCATTTACAGACACTATTAAAAATCAACTTCAATGTAATTTAGTTTTAAATAGCACCCTTTTACTTTCCTGAGAAACATCTGAATTTCCTACTTTGGATTCTCACTGCTTTTGTCTTGTACAAAAACGTATTGTTAGCTTTGGAGAGGGCTGAACAACCAAAACATGTTATGAAAATCTATTTAATTTACCTTTTAAAGCACATGCCCTTAAAACTGAATAAAAAAAAAACAGAATGGTCATTTTTTTTTTTCTAAGAAGTGGAGGAAGCCAACAGATTTAGGTAAATTTTAAAGAGGTTCTTATTCTTCATCCATTAAACAGATATTTATTGTGCCAGAAACTGGATGCTCATTTGCAATCCTCAAATTATACAGTAGAATAGAGTAGGAAGAACAAAATTGCCCATTTTTGTTAAGTACCTACTTTATGCACGGTGTTATACTAGGCACTTTTGCAAAGAAATGATAAAGAAAGAATTGAAGATAAATACATCAGGCCTCTGGTTATAGCCTTTAAGCAGATCTAATCTAATTGGAGAATTGAATATGCATGTGATAGTGTAAACCAAACAGATTAAGTAGATTAATAAGGAGTACTAATATATTACAATGATATGTTAGTACTCTGCTTCTTATTAGTCTTATATTTAATCTACCCTGTTTAAAGTACCCATGTAGTATAGTGGAAAGAATGTTACTCTGTGTTTCCCATGGCTTTTACAAACATTTGGATCAATCATGTGCCAGTCACTTAGTAACAAGAATAATAGCTACCATTGATTTGATTGCCTGGGTGGGTGCTGTAGACAGTTTCTTTCAGTTAATCCTCACTTCAAAATTATGGATGTCCATATTGTTTTGAAAATACAAGTGACCAGGGCCATCCTGGTGGCACAACGGGTTAAGTCTTAGCACTATGAAGCTATCCAGAACCACTGCAGCACGAGTTGGATAACTGGCCAGGGAGATTCCCACATGGCGGGGCAGACCTCTCCTGCCTTGCCTGCTGTTCCCCTCAGCAGTGTACTTCAGTCAATCTGCCTGTTCTGCTCCGCAGTCTGTCTCTGGTGAGTCCTCTCATCCCCCACACCTCTGGCCTACACCCCAGTTTGTATGCATAAATAAATAAATCTTAAAAAAAATACAAGTGACCATAAGTCTGTCAAAGATAGCCCTGAAATCTGAAAATACAAATGACTGTAAGTCTAGTATGTCAGAGATAGCCTCGTCACAGCATACTTATTGTTAGTGTACCCTTTTTACTCTCAACAATGTCTTAGTTTGGACATAATATATCAACCTGTCTCCATGTGATGAGAAATTTTATAGTCACAATCAAGCAAGTAGCAGAGGCAGTTTGATTCAGGACTACTAAATGGCCAGTGCCCATACACATAACTCTAACATGTTTCCTCTGGTAAAGAGTTTCACTGCTTCCTTGTGTATTAATAAAATTAACCCATTAAAGTAAATAATCTCCAAGAGTCCTTCTATCTCTAAACTTTAAGGCTATAGCTACAAAGACACAAATACATGGGCTCAAGATACTGGGATGCAAACTTCTCCAGGAGTAGCAAACAGAACTGGGAAGCAATTAAGGGCACAGAGGAAACAGGATGGAAGATGAAACACCTTATATAATTAATATAAGTGCTGCTCTAATGCTGCAAAACAAACAGAAAAACTAAGCCTCTATCAGAAATGTGCATGGCTAACTCATAAACCTTGATGTAAATTAAGGGGTGCTTCATCTCCCCTTACCTTTCTGTGTTAAGGGAATGAAGTGCTATGTCATCTTGGTCTTAGATTCTCAGAATATTTGAATATTGTTTCAGGTAGTTTGCATTTATTGGAGTCAAATTCTCATTCATATGCTGGTGAGGTCTTTATTCCAATTCTTTATTTTGTGGAGTATGATATTGACTATAAAGGACTATTTGGCTCTCCTGTGATTTTAAGTTGCACTTCAGATTTATAATCTTCCCAGATGATTATATTTTTCTAGGGAAAGTTGAGGCATTCCTGCCAGCTTTGACTTCTCATATTTCCTTCTTTACTCTCATCTTATTGGATGCTTGCCATCAATATTAAATTGTCTTAATCTCAATTTTTCCACCTATTGCTGCTTTTGCAGTTGGCGCTGATTCTTATACCCCTTGAAAGGTACTTGTGTGGCAAAAGATTGGGAAAAAAATTGGCAGTCACTGTCAGGGTTAATGTAGAAAAATAAATCTCTTATATTGCCAGTTTGGATTTACTTTTCATTTTTAATGGCCCCAACAGATGTTGGAGGAATCCTCTACTTCCTGCACACTTCCATTTTTACAGCTGGTACTGCTTGACTGGTTCTTGACTTTGGGGGAGCAGTTCCTGGGTGTTTACACAGTGATTTACAGGCACCCTCTTGTTATAGACTCTGGCCACCCTCTTGCTGTCTTTCACAATTTCCCCTGGAACTGCCTGACATCATTATAACCCAGTCAGTCCTTAGCAATGATCCTTCCCCTTTGTGCAGCATTTTGAAATGTTTGGATTGTTAAGTCGAAAACATAAAGAGGAGTAGGCACAAATAAAGGTGATTGTCAACTTAATTAATCAGGCTGTGTCATTTTAGGTCCTCTGGTATCTTTTCCTCATTTTTTGCTAAAGTACTCATGACAATTTACATACTAGTAATTGACTTCTTTTCAATTTTTTTTCTTTTCTTCTTTCCTTTAAAATGTTTTAAGGGCAAAAAGAATTGATATTTACAAATCCTATGTGGCTAATAATGAAGTTATTACCCTATGGCAGATGCAAACCATCTCTCTTGTTGGGACTACTTTCTCTACTCATTATTTTAAGGTTTTTGAGGTAATGTGGATTTACATCATTGTTTATATTTTGGAAGTATAGGATCCCCCACCTTAAAGTGTTACTACCATTGTGCCCCCTCCCCACTTTGAATTCACTCCTCCCCATTCACATTTTGATTATTCAGTTCTATAGTCAACTTTCAAGGGTTAGTTTTTAACTATGGCTTTATCTTACCCTTTGTCCCCTATATTCCAACTATGAGTGACACCATCCAGTATTTGTCTTTCTCCTTCTGACTTTTTAAAAAGTAATTATGGCAAACTTGAGAAGTATGCAAAATAATTGGTCACATATTCTACATTGAGTCAAAAATCTTTTCAATTCTCAAGCAATTATCTAGCGTGTTGATCTGATTTTATTTTTATTTATTCAGGAAACTGCAGAGAAAAAAAAAACTAGTTAAGTCAGTTGTTCAGAAAAAAAAACAGTAATTATGTCTCTAAATTATTTGCTTCCTAATTTATTTGCCTTGACATCACACAAACCTAGTCTTGTTCACATTTGACTCTTATATGACAACAAACATATTACGCTGTGAGTTACTAAAGAAGTTACCTTGGGTAAAGTGATGAGATCAGGATTCTAAGGGCAGTACTTATGAGACATGTGTGTTGGAATGAAAGATAAACCCTTTATAGCAGCATTAAAGAAAGGTATTGGGAAGGAAATTAAAAATGACAGCCCCCTGCATGTAAAGGGGGTTACTCCGGTGATACTTGCCATCCCTGTGAGACAAGAAAGACGTTACCTTTAGGTGTCCTGGGGTAATTCAGCATTGTAGATGATTATGCTTCCAATTGGAAAAGAGTTTGGCAGTATAGTATGTAAGTGAAAAATACCCCAAGAATTTCATTTTAGAATTTTATTTCAACAATTTCAGGACATTTAGACACACAGATTTTAATTTTTCTTTCTTTTCGTTGATTTTTCATGGAGTTGATGGAGATAAAAAGATCAGCCTGGCAGCTTGCTGGCATGGAACTGGAGTGTTTAGGGTTTGTTTTGCCTTTTTGCAAGATTGGTCCACAAGAACTTTAAAAGGAGAAAAAGACGATGCAAATTAAATACGTTAGAAACGTATGTCCCATCTGTTTTTATTTCATTTTTAGAATAAGGTTTTCATACCTTCTTTTATTTTTATATTCTATGATACCACACTATAATGTTGGCCACCTCAGAGACAAACTAAATTAGCTATCCTGACCATATGGAAAGGAAAAGCTTTACCAGCTAAGGAAACAAATTTAACTCAGGCAAAAAGGCCTATGTGTTTTAGAGTTTAAAAAAAATTCTGCTAAGTACATAGAAGGGGAATGTAACCCACCTGCATAAGTTAGATTTGAAAAAGAGTTTGGGTATTCCAAAATAGCTGTCTTTTCCTGGCGTCATTCAGGAATCACCCATATTTGAAGAAAAATTTATTGTATGCTATCATCTGGATTTACTTGTAGGTAAACTCATGATCAATGGCTTGGTAGCTACTTGAAAGGTCGTCTCCACCTTCCCTCTATCTCCAAGCAGAATTAAACCTAAGTGGTCTAAATGTACATTATTTCACTGTGAAAAAAGGTTAAAAACACATCAGAGAAGAAAACTTTACCACTAATATCTATTTGGAAAACTGAGTAAGACAGGTCTTTATAGAAAAAGAAATTTTATTTCATTCAATAAATGCTATTAGTGTAAAGTAACTGATAGAAACCCTAGGCTACCATTTTATTTTACCTGGAGAGAAGCCTCTCGTAAATTCACCATGTAAAATTGATGGCTGCTTCAGAAATCTTGCAATCTTAGACTTTTATATAGACCACAGTGAGGGACTAGAGCTCACAGAGGTCAAACGTGTTTTCTAACCACACAGTAGAGAGAAGTGTCTGCCTGAACCTGAACTACTTCAGACTGACTTGCGCAGTAATTTGCAAGGATTGAATACATTGGGTCTTATGCACAATCTGTGAAGACAAGATAAATAGATTGGAAGAGAAACTTCAGCTAGGGAAGGGTCAACTCAGGAGTTACTGTTCCCTAACTGTAACTCTCAGCACAGGTGGGCTAGGAGCACTCCACTTTTAGAGCATTGAAGTTAAAATTCACTTTATTCATCAATGAAATAGATAAACTTATAAGTGAAGGCATGTGTTCTGGAATGGTACTTTTTCTGAACACTTCTACCAACAAGCTTTTCACCAAAAAGCACACTACTGAAATTACCCGAATATATTAAAAATGTGTCTTGATGTTTTTTCTGTATAGACTATTATAATAATAGGTCCCTTTCTCTCATGGGACACTCAAGTTAACCATTATCTAGCCTATGAAATAACTTTCCAACTCTCAGACACCGCACTAGTAGAATAACTTTAAATATCCCATAGTTCTCTCAAACTAAGCCACACATTTGGACCAGATGAAATGATTAATCAAGCAAAATTAATTTTGATTTAGAAAATGTGACGTCTTTAGGAAGCTATTGATCTAAAACTTTAACATTTCCAATTAACATTTGTATGAATTCGAAGGTTCCCGATAAAGGACCATCTCACAGCCCCCAGTCCTCTTTGACAGTGGAGCACAATGTTAATGCCCCGAACTGCATGAATACTTCCTCTCTGCTGTTTCTTGGGACTTCTTAGCGTTCATATTCAACTTTAATTATAGTCATGGTCTAGTTTATAGCCAAACATAAAAATTAAATGGTTTCCTTAAAATATACATGATGTAATTCACATTGTCAATGAAGAGAGGAAATGCAGCTGAATTCCACTTGATGTACATTATAACTTGACACTAATCAGCCACCAACACAGAGTTTATAGATTATCTGAGCATTTATTGGGTGGGATATTTCCAAGTAGACCAAAAAAAAAAAAAGGTTTTCCCAGGAAAGTTTTTCCCAGGATTGTTAAAAATCCCTATGTAGATATAACTAATATGCTATGTGTATTCACGCTGGTCTAGTTAAACAAGCTCATCTATATATCAAAAAATAAGTGTGTTTAGTGTGTTTTTACTTAGAGCTTATTTTACACTTGAAGAATGAACTTTTTTTTGTAAAACCCTTGTATTATTTAACTTTTTTTCCCAGATGCCCAGAAAAAGCCATCAGAAAAAAAATTCTGGAAATTTGTCTTGTGCAACATTTAGCTTTATTCAAAATGGCCAAGAGAACTTATAATTCTACAGAGAGGGTTTTGATTCGGAACAAAATAACTTACATAATAGCATCACAACTTGTCATATAATATTTTTGAAGAAATATTTACAAAATATTAATCCAGATGAGAAAAGCAGAGAAAAGGCATAATCATTATATTTTTAACAGTAGATTTAATTAAGGTAATTTAAGAATATCCATGAATGTTGAATGAATATAATTTTTTTACCTAAATGTTCTTAACAACCTCTAACAGTTGGCAATAATTTTGAACAGTTAAACAAAATATAAGGCTCTCAACTTAGCAATCTTCTTCACATTTGTCATTATACCTCACCTTTGATAATAATTGAATACTTAAAAAAGGAGAAAGTCTAGATGGCGATATTATTGATACCAGTTACTAAGGATCCATTATGTGTCAGATCCTGTTCTATGTTCTTTGCATTTATTAACCCACACAATTTATTTAAGTTGATATTTTATTATCATTAGTTTTTTAACATATAAATAAACTGACACACAAACTTGCCTAAACTCATACAGCCAGAACACTAGTAATTGGTAGGTATAAAGCAGGCACTGTGTTTGGCCAGTGGGATACAAAAGAACACAGTGAAATATTAACCCTTTCCAACAGAGGGGGAAAAATACTAGTAACTCATCACAAAAAGTGGTTAAAAATATGTTGAGTCCTATCACTAGTCTTTTGTGGCACCTCTGTTATGGACTATGAGTATATATATACACACACACACACACACACATATGCACACAATAGCAAAAATATATTCAGAAGAGCTCTGAATCAGCCTCACTCAAAATACTCAAAGATTAGGTAATACTCATTTCTTTCTTAAGTGTACTATTATCAGCACTACAATAAATGCTCAGATTTAACATTCTACTTTTCGTTATGCTTATACTATTTTGTGATAACAGTTGAGTAGGATGCTTGTGAAGAAATTTTGTTTCGAAAGCTTTGTAGACCTTTTATATATAAGAATGCATATTTTAATTTAACATTACATGAACTGATGACATAGAATGTTCAAAGAAAGAAAGACAATGTTTGACTAAAACCAAAGGTAAAGGCTTTGAAAGACTTGATAAATGAATTCTTAAATGTAATTTCTCCAAATTGATACTAGCAAGACAATGATAAAAAGTTGAAAAAAAATCTTAAAAATTCAAGATTCTGCATTTAGCTTATTTTTCATGTATCCCTTATTTTTACTCTGCTCTATTTACTCTTCCAGCAATGAAATAGAAATTCTACCCAATGGCTTACAAATAACTTTATAGAAGAGAGCAAGTATGAAAACACAGATTTTGACCCTTGTACATAGAAAGATTTTAACCCTATAGTAAAACGTTGGCAAAAAATATAGGAAGCTATAGTTAGATATACAGGTAGAAAAATAGATATTTGTTTTAAAATTAATTAAGGGATTGGCATTGTGTATGTATGATTCTATAATGATTACTCACTACTTTTTAAATCACTCTATAAGTATTGGTCCTAATTTCTCCAGTCAAAAGTATTTCTATGATTAGATATAATTTCTGTATTCTGTCCACTTATAATTTAATTGTACATTCAATGCATAGAAAATACAATAAGAATTTTCACAAAGTCAGCATTATTTGTAGTTTTTAAAATGATTGATTGACTCTGTTCCTATCAAAGTTTCAGTGGCATTCTTCAGAGAAATATAATAAACACTGATGAAGTTTATATTTAAAGGCTCATAAACATGAAAAACCCCAAATAACCAAAGCAATTCTCACAAAAAAAAGAGGAACAATGGAAGCATCGTACTTCTATACTTCAAACTATATTACAAAGCTATAGTAGTCAAAACAGTTTGGTATTGGAATAAAAATAGACACATAGCCCAATGGCATAGAACTGATAGCCCAGAAATAAACCCAAATTATATGGTCAAAACAAAGTGTCAAGTATATACACTGGAAAAAGGAAAATTTATCCAACAAATGGTATTGGAAAAACTGTACAGCTATAGCTCAAAGAATGAAACTAGACCACTATCCCATAATATATACATAATTTAATTCAAAATGGTATAAAAACTTAGATGTAATTCCTGAAATCATAAAACACATAGAAGAAAGCATAGGCAAAACATTACAAGACATTGGCTTCACAGATGTTTTTGTGGACTCTACTCAATTGAATAGGAAAACAAAAGCAAAAATAACCAAGTGGGACTACATCCAACTCAAAAACTTCTTTGCAGACAAAGAAACTATCACTCAAAGAAATGATTACCTAACTGAATGGGAGAAAATATCTGTACATTAGACATCTGATAAGGTGCTGATATCCAGGATCTACAAAGAACTCATACAGCTCAATAACAACAAAAACCCAATTAAAAAAATGGGCAAAAGAACTATTCACTTTATTAAAACAAACAAACAAATAAATGATATACAGAGGCCAACAGGCACAAGAAAAGAATGGTCATCATTACTTAGCAACAGGGAAATACAAATCAAAATCACAGTGAGATGTCATCTCACACCTGTGATAATAGCCCATATCCAAAAAGACCAAAAATAACATGTTGACAAGGGAGTGAGAAAAAGAAGCCCCTCTACATTATTTGTGGGACTGTGGGTTAGCTCCTATGGAAAACAGTATGGAGATTTTTCAAAACATTAAAAATAAAAATTGTTGATCCAGCAGTTCCTCTTGTAGGTATCTACCGAAATAATGCAAAAGCACTAAGTTGAAGGCATATATTCACTCCTATGTTTATTGCAGCACTATTTACAGTAGCCACGTTATGGAAACAATCTAAGTGTCCAAAAATAGATGAGTAGATTATGAAGATGTGGTATATATTCACAATGAAATACTACTTAGCTATAATAAACTATAAACTCTTGTCATTTGCAACAACATGGATGGAACTAGAGGGTGTTAGACTAAGTGAAATAAGCAAGAAGGAGAAAGATAAATACCAGATGAGTTCACTCAATCTGGAATATAGAGAAACAAAACAAAGGATCAGACAAAACCAAACCAAAACAAACACTAGAAATCTGACTGTCAAATTGAGTCTATAGAAGAGGAGGAAGAAGATGGAGAGAAGGGAGGGGAGAAGTCCAGTGGACTATGATAGAAGACTATGGGCACCTTGGTGGTGTGTGTAACATACATCTGAAGAAGTGTGAACCTCTACCTTTTAATTATACACAGTGTTGTAAACCAACGTTACCTCAGTAAAAAAGAAAAAAAAATGTATATATATATATATATATATATATATATATATATATATATATATATATATATATATATATATATATATATATAAACTCTATTTATGATATCCCAAATGGGAAATTTAGATTTCATTACATTTGGTAAACTAGCATAACAGGACTTCAAGCTACGTAGTCTTTTAAAATATTTAAATAGACAAAAAGTTTCTCTTATACCTTGCTGATTTGACTTTCAAAAAGAAAGTCTTGAAATTTGTATTTTTCTTTTCTTTTTTTTAGTTTTTATTTTGTTTTGTTTTTACTGTGGCATTAATTATCTTTTCAAATTATGTTCAGTATGTGTTTCTAAAACACGAAAATGGCATAATTCTGTATCTGGTGCATTTACTAATAAACCAGATCTGCACCAGATGGGCAGGTGAAAATGTGATTATGAGGTGTGTGGAGATGGTTCCATATCTATAATACATGACTCTCCAGGTTACTCGTGCGTCTGTTATGTTCATGAATTCACTTTCCCTTTACCTTAGAGATGTTCACAGAAGTGATCTTTAGACCACAAAAGGTCTCTAGAAGAGGAAAAGTTCCCCTCTCTCACACAATCAAAATAAAGGGTCTCCATGTTTCATAACAATAAAATGGAAAGATGTCAGCATTTTCTGCTGGCAGGTTTAGAAGTTATATACTGCAATACTGGATTATACAATATTCGATTATACAGTAGAGCTAAATTAAAGTGAGTTTGCTATTCAGTGAGGAGCTACACATTGAGTCATAGGTTGTACCTTGCTGCCTCATTGTTTTGGAATCACATATGGGGCAGACAAAGCTACCCCCATCCAGGTGGTTGAATTCCCCACATATTCATTTGGACTGAAACTTTCAAATGTCAGGTGCCTGGAGAGCTCATTTAATGAAAGGGTTATATCTGCCAACCAGTCAGTAGTTGATATTGTTTTTCACCAGAAGTTGTGAAATATTATTTATGTATGTAGAAGACAGGGGCTTCCTGCCGTTGTTTACTTGTGGGCTTGGGCAAGTTTCCTTCTTTCCAGAAAGCAAGTTTTCCATAAAAGCAACTTTACAACAGCCTCACTCCTTTTGTTTGATACCCCAGGCAAAAAGCTTTTCATGGCATTGAAATCATTTTCATTTAAAAAAAAAGGGAGCTCAGCTGAACTAGTTCTTTATTGAAAATATGAAAGGGGGGAAAAGGCAGTAAGGTATCCTTGGTTAACTTTTTAGTTATTTAAAAGTAGCTTGTTGAAGATTGAATATTTCTATGTTTCACCAGAGCCTTTAAATATAAAAGAGATATGAGACTATATCTGACACCATCAGGCATATTATATTAAAATTTATGAACAACTTCATCAAAAACCACTTTCCCTCTCCTGCATAGAGACAGATTTGTTCTGACATAAACGTTACATGGCTGGTTGCAGCCTCAGATTAATGCGAAGACCCTGGCGATTCCTTTTAGACGTTATTTTATGAAATAATACCTGTCAGCTGCTGCCTGATCCTAGAAAAGGGGGCAGGTTTTCCAGGTCATCTTGCCATCTGTCAGCTAAAGCTCATCTGTCCCTCCACATTACCACCTGATCTGTGCTAACAGGCCTCACAGGGAGGCCTGCTTCATTGGCCCAGTGGGAACCCGGGAAAGAGACTGTGTGAGGACATCACCTGTGATGCTGAGATTTAATTATCGCTCAAGTGATGAAGATGTGCACACAGATTGAAATGCTTTTGAATAAATTCATGGAGCAGGGTATGCTGTGCCCCTCTCTCTCCTTCCTCCTCCCTTCATTTCCTCCCTCTGTATATACCCCCCAACCCTCAGATTAGTGTGTTCTCTAGTTCCAGCAAAAGCTTTCAGAGTCACCCTTAGATATTTGAGAGTAGATGCTTGGAAAATACACAGCTACGTACAGGCACACTCACACGCAGTCACACTCACCAAAACACAACTAAATATCCCCCTAGAAGTATCAGCTTAATATGAAAGAACTAACTACGTACTTGGGAGAAAATTTGCCTTAGCCTTTCACAGCAAACCTGATTATTTTCTGCCAAAGTTCCTTGTTATCAAATTTTAAAGCTGTATTGATTGTTGCTGGCTTGAAAATCAGATTTCATTGTGGGGCCGGCTTTTTACCTAAGGTTTTACTCAGTCTGTGGTAACATCAGCACAGAGTTACCTGGGGTCTCCTGTGGAGACTTAATGCGAGGGTTCACAGTGGAGGTGGGAGTGTGGTAGAATACAAAAGGTAAAGAAGGGCATAGAAAGCCCTCAAAACCCCTGGGACCGTGGGCTCCCTCATGCTCTCCGAATCAATACTCTGCACAAAAGTTATTACAGGTCCAAGCCTTTTTGCCTTCAAAGCTGCTTAGGCAGTATGTGGCATTAATTCCCTCCTGTACAAAAATGTAGTTGATAATCACCTGACTGAGGAAAGGATTTAGGGCTAGAACAGCAGATTTCCTCACAGATTACAGAATAAAACCTAGTTTCTTGGGATAAATCAGGGTAATTAACTGTAGTGAAATATGTTACTCTCGTTGATTCATGCCCATGTGATACCATTGTTAGACGCCACCCCAGAGAAACATTTATGCCATTATGTGAGGCAAGATCTGATTTCTACTCTGTTCTAAAACATGCTATGCTGCACAATGCAAGTTTTTATTTTCCTGGTTTTGGGGAGCCTGCCTTCACTCTGGGACCCAACTATTAAGCAAGCACTTAACTCAATTGACTACTAATTATAAAGTTTCAAAAGAAAATGATACACTACAACTACCCCCTTTCTTGCCACTGCTGAGTTCAGTCACATGGTCTGAACCACCTGTGCCTACGTGGCTGTCAGAGGTTGTAGAATTTCCTTCCTGACATCATTTTCAGAACAGGATACACCTTTCCCTGAGAAGGAAGATTTGGAACAGCCAAAGAAGACCCAAGTTTTTTCCAGAACAGCAGTAAACTGAAATTTTATATGTTGTTTTTTCTTTTTAAAGAGAAATCATGAGCAAATTGCCTTAATTCACATTTCAAAAATAATTACTACAGATTCAAGACATTTATCATGTTGTCACTGGAACCTGGGAAAGGTTATTCTTGTGGTACTTCGGGTCACAAACAAGAACATATTGTTAGAAACTAACACACAGGCTATCCAAGAAATTCCTGGAGGGAAAAAGAGGTCCATTGGCTTTGAAAAAAGGTGACAGGAATGAATTAGGTAACGGGAGCCCATAGAAACTTATCAGACTCTGAGGGGTCAGTTTCCAAAGTAACTCCTCTCCATTAAAATATGTATCTGGAGCCTTCCTGGTGGTACAACGGGCTAAGTCGCAGCACTGTGAAGCTATCATCAGCCACTGCAGTACGAGTTCGATACCCAACCAGGGATATTCCCACATGGTGCAGCAGACCTTTCCTACCTCACCTGCTGCTACCCTCAGCAGTGTACTTCAGTCAGTCTGCCTGTTCTTCTTTCCACTCTGTCTCTGATGAATCCTCTCACCACCACCACCTCCATGCCTCTGGCCTACACCCCAGTTCTTGTATGTATAAATAAATAAATCTTTGAAAGAAATATGTATCTGGTGTGAGAACATGTGGGAAAGTAGTGATAGTCACTATTTTATTTGACCAAATTCTTACCACCTTCATTCTCTGAGATGATATGGATACTCATGAAGTTGCCATTTTCTAATTATTCCTAAGAAAATTTAAACATAATCAAATATATAATATAATACAAAAAATGTTTAAAAGAATTACTATCCTGTTAAATCTTTTGCCATTTGATCCAAGTCTTCAGTCATTTTTTTTATTTCAAATATTTATGTTGAAATTTTATTTTCTGCCAAATTATTATATATTGTAGATTATTAGAAGCTGAATTATTGGTGTAATTAAAACACTATGCGTTCTATTGAGTGTTCAATCCCACCTATGTTGTGTGAATATACATTTGGAAATGCAGGTTTAATAGTGAGTATATCCCCATAGTACATATCTTTGAGCTCATGGTAACACTTGATATATATTTTTCTTATAGAAGACAAATGAGATTTATTTTAAAGAGCTTTGGATGAATGTGGTTGTTTCAGCAATTTGAGGTAATTCTATGAAATCAGCAAGTGAAGTAGAGATGGATGAGGTTTTAAAGAAACATTAATGGAAAACTAATGGAAATGCTAAAAGTTTTTGGTTGTTTTGTCTTTTGGGAGTCTAAGAAAATACTATACAGTATGTATGACTCCTTGATGTGATTTTCACCTCTGGGCAGATCTAGCTTTTGGCAGAAGTCATTATCATTTGAGAATTGTTCAGTAATCAGTGAGAAAATGTCATGTTCTTAAGCTAACTCATAGTAGATACTTGCCCCAAGATAGAAATCATGACAGATAAATATTCTTAAAGGCTTATATCCAGGATAAAAAACGCAGGGCATGTGCTACATATAAATGTTGAAAATGAATAAGAAATAATATCTTAGTTTTGTTCTCCTTTTTTTTGTAAAATATAACATTTATAAACTTATTTCCAATTGGATTGTTTAAAATAGTTTCATTCTCAATATCTCTGTTTTGAATTTGTGAAATTAAAGAAAAAAAGTTGGGCTTAGGTAGCCCAAAAGATCTAGGTAGCCAAAGTTAGCCACTTTTCTGCTTTGCATAGATTATAAAATTTAGATTATTGTAAATATTATCGTCCAGGTACTGACATTTTCAATACTGCTTTATATGCACGAGCTAGGACTTATCTAATCAATATTGACTGAGTCATCCACTAGGTAGCCATCATTATGAACATTACTAAGAAGAATGCAATCTAGTCATAATTTATATAAAAAAAAAAACTCCAGATAATTTATAAGAAATCTTATGTTACTCCTTAATTGGTACTGAAGAAATGCAAAGTAAAATGTGAAGGAAGGCCATTATGGGAGGTATCTTTCCTAGGACTATTTTCCTAGTTGGAATGTAATTGAAACTGCAAGGAACACTTGAAATTGTTGTTATCATAAAGCTAGTCTTACTGCAAGAAGAGCATTCCACTGAATATATACATAAAGAAAGCATAACTTCTCAGGAACTATTGCCAGCATTGACAATATAATGTGCCAGAGGGTAGGAGCCACCATGGTCATATCCAGTCTGCTTCTATGGCTTAGAACACAACAAAAGTTGCAATTTTTTTTTTCTCCCAAAATGCCACCTTATATAAACCAAAGGCTATTGTTGATGCATATATACAACAATCACTGAATAAGTATATACTACTTACTATGACAACTTTATTAGAGCTTTGCAAAGGGACTTCACTCACTTAGAATGACAAACACTTAACTTCCTCCAACTTTAAGCTACAACCTTTTTAATCATTCTATATAAGGCAATAGACTTTAGAGACGAGGTAGACACAAATATAATAATCTATGAAGCCTGGAGAGATGTCCAGTGCAACTCAAGAGCTAATGACATCAAAGGCTAGAACACACATGACTCGCTTCCTTCTTGACAATTTGGGAAATACATTAAAATTGTAAAACACAAATCCTACACTATAATTGTGGGCACATAGAAAAGTAATAAAGGGGACTGGACTAAATATTATAGATGCCTTAGACACTGTATGAGTCACCAACTTCAGATGCACTTTTATTAATGACAATGATAAAGAAAATGTCTTTGGGCCTCCCATATTCCAATGGTAACTTTTAATATCCAGCATTATCTTCTACCTACTGAAAACAGCAGAAATAAAAATTTTGTAGGAAAGTCCCAGATAATAGCAGCCGTTTTTCAGAGTAGGCACCTCTTTTCATGGTGGTTAAGGGTTTCTGAAGTACAAAGAATCATCTGATACAATTCAATATGAATTTTGTTCACATTTTGGAATGGTTGTTACTGTACTCAGAGGGAGTTTCAGATCATGTGGCTATTGTAGTTTCAAACAGAGAAAAATGAAACAACCTATTGATCAGTGGTAGGATTTCCTTGTTGTATATTTTGACAAGGAGAAGGTAGAAATCTACAACACTCCATCCCATTCATAGCTTCAAGAAAAATATGATGTGAAAATAATAAAAAAAATTGACACTCACAGAGGATATCAGCAAAGAAGACAAGGAGGATTGGAGAGCAAGAGAGGAAAATAATTACACCATGTTGGAAAGACATTGTCTATCTGGGTCAACTACCACCACAATTTAGCAACAAAACCAAATGTGAATAACATAAACTCAAATCACTTAGAGTACATGATGTGAGGAATATAATAACTTTTAAATGCCTTCTTGTTGACATTAAAGGAACTTAAAATTTATTATGAAATACCCATTATTATACAAGAATATCAGAGATTACATTATACTGCAGTGGAGGAGGAGCCAAAGGTGATGACATTTCACCTTGATTTTGAAGAATTTAGTCATTCAGCAGGCAAGATAGTAAAAGAGATTTCAATTGATAATTAGGTATCATTCAGGTAGTCAATGATTTTTTAGTCTCTCTTATTTTCCAGTACTAATCTAGAACTAAGAATTCATTGGCAAACAAAATGTCACTGCCCTCATGATGTTTATGGTCTTATTGAAAATGCTGATATTAAACAAATAATTAAATATTTCCATATTTGCAGAGAGCTGTTCAGAAGCAATGTAAAACATAATGGAGAAACACCAATATTTATTGCCAGAAGATTTCCTTCCTATTATAAAAGCAAAGGACATAATTAATATTAAAGACAGTAATATCTAGTCTGGAGGTTCAAGGAATGTTCTTCTTGGTAAGAGACCTTTAAATTAGAAATAGGAGAATGAATGGGCAAGCACGAGTGAGGGAATTATACAAACAAGGAGCATTTTTCTTTAAAAGACCTGTAGCAGAAGAGATTTCGGCATGTTTGAGGAATCAAAAATTTCAGGGAAGAATGGGACACAGGCTATCATAAGGAATATGGTCAGAGAGAAGATGGGCAGAAATCATGTGATGTCAGCTCTGATAAACATGTTTCACTTTTATCCTAGAGCAACAGGATGTCTTTGATGGTTTTAGTGCAACACTCATAATGTAGTGAGAACGTGGATGAGTCCTCATCAAAATCTGAACCCGAACACACACACACACACACACAGGGGATGCAAACACTTTGTTCATAGTGCACTAACCAGTATTGTGAAAATATTGGTTTTCATCACTTCACCATAGTCACTGCCAGCTTGCCAGCTTCTGAGTGAATTTTACTCCCCTCAAATCTCATCATAAATCAAAGATGTTTCACTAAGGGTTTCATTGCATCTTTAGTTTCCAATTTAGTGAGTATATTTTACTCAGTTTTGTTTGAGGCCAACAGAAAGAACCTAAATATATTACTTTTACTTCTGTGCTTCCAGAAAATTCTTCCATTTAGCAGACTAAAACATGATCAGAATAGTATCAGAAGTTCATGAACCAGGTTACAGGAATTTCTCTGCATTTTCAATGACATACTGATGAATGTTAACAAGGGCCAGCTCAATCAGGAACCCAGCATCACCTGTTAAAAGTTTTCATAAGCAAAGCATCCTCTGCTGAAGTGGTCCCTAGTGATTAAGTAACATAATTTAATGATGCTGTGACAGAACATGTAAAGGGTCTGATCCAATTAATAGGAGCCTATTGTTTTCTAAAGTAAATTCCACGCAAATTCTAAATAAAAGGTGATTTAGTCATTTTATTTTTAATCAAAGTTAGTAATTCCAGCATCCTGAATTATTTTTTTCATAAGGCAATAAAAATATCCTAAAGTATAGACCATTCTTTGGGATAATTGTTGCTCTGCTATATGTACGTCAAATCCTAGATGGTTATGGCATATTCAGTCAAGATAAAGCACCCTAGTCTTCAGTATTCCCAAAGCATTCTGAGTTGTACTAATAGTTGTGATCATAGTAATTCCTTTCATGGTTAGAGAGATTTTTGAAGTTTGTAAAGAATAGGCATGGACTTATCTCATGTTTTCTCACATTTACTAATATAGACAGCAAGATGTAGTAAAACTCTCTGAAATACCCAGGTTGAAATGGAGGAGAAATACTGTTAAGGATTTGACATCTATATTATTTTGTACCTTTGCAGAGTTGTAGAGTAAAAGGCCAACAAAATACTATTTTCCAGCTCAAGTACAACCTGTACATGGAGGAAGGCAAATAGAGACTCCTGACTAGAGAATATGGTTAGGGGTCAGATGGCATAAACCGCTAAACATAATATGAACACTTATTCCATCTCAGAGAATGAAGTTATATGAACATTGTCTAATTGTGTGTATAATAACAGTAGAGCAGAATGATGGTAAAGATAAATACAATGATAATAAATAACAATGACAAATATGTATTTTCAACTTTAGCTTCCCATGATGAATGTGTGAATATTGCTTAGGTTTATGGTTATTTTTCTTGGGCAGGGCATTTTTCATATAATTAAAAAAATTATTAAGAATTCTGTATTTCGGGCCTCCCCGGTGGCGCAGCGGTTAAGCGCTGCGCTGTGGAGCTGTCGGCAGCGGCGACGCGAGTTTGACGCCCGGCCGGGGAGAATCCCACATGGTGTGGCAGACCTCTCCTGCCTCGCCCACTGCTCACCTCAGCAGTGTATTTCTGATCTGCCTGTTCTGCTCCCCGCTCTGTCTCTGGTGAACCCTCTCGCCGCCCCACAGCTCTGGCTTGTACCCCAGCTTGTATGTATAAATAAAAAAATAAATCTTTAAAAAAAAAAAAAAGAATTCTGTATTTCATAAATTCTCAACAGGAAATAAATTGATAGATCACAAATGCTTCTATGAAAGTAACTCACACCTTACAGATATAAAAACTATAGCTATTGATTACACTGGTCAACAGTGAGATTATTACTGACTTAAAAAAGCCCTAATCTGTAGTATCTTGGCATGCTGAACATCAATATAACCCTGAAAATATTTTATTAGCTCTTGTTCTGAAGATGTTTTATATAATTCATTTTATATGTTTTATCATGTAAATTTATCCAGTAGGACTGCAACAACATCATAAATCAGCCTGGAATGATGTAATACTGCATCACATTGCATAATACCATCATGCACACATCATCCAGAGTTGATTGCATCATTTTCTGATGCAATGCAATACTACTGGCAGGCGGCTGCTGAAGGAAGCTGACCTCAGCAGGGCACTATAGAAAGTCCTGTTGGAAAGGTTGAGCATTGAAAATATTTCAGACTTTGTGCAAGACAGTTTAAGCTACTGTTCCCTAGAACTGTTATCATTGTATCCATTTAGACACAATACAGAACAGTAATGCCTCGAATACATTAATAGCGTGGACAATTTCTGCTCTATTTGTGGGGAAGTGACATTTGCCAACCAGAAGAAAAGGATCACTTTTCAAATGAAGAAGGCTTATCATCTTTACTTTGGATGTAAGGTTGATGACCAAACAAGTCTTGGGCCCTGCATATATTCTGTGCTACTGATACTGGGCAAAAGGGGCTTCAAAATTGACCAAAGGCAATGCCCAAATTGCTAACCAGTCACTCTCCTGGTTCTGCACCCTCGTGCACAATTGCAAGACTACTCAGGCTTAGGGAACCATAACAATGGGATTTATTTAACAAACAGGGAAAAATAAAGATTACTGAAGTCAACATATTTCGTTTACCTTACTTAAAGCAATGTCCAGTCCTTTAAGTCCCAGAAAAGTAACAAAGGTGGTGTCTTCCCTCCACTGCAGATGTGGAGCTCCTCTTCCAAACAATAGGCCACATTTCCAAAATGGCATCTTCCTTCTTCTGCAGACGTGCAACAATCAGACTGTAGGCCAGGTTCCAACTCACGAGGATGACACAGAACACAACACACATTTTAGAAAGGTGCCTGCTTCAGGCCTCTGCCTTCCTCTTTCGACTGCAGTAAAAACAAAACTGGAAGCAGTTTTCATTTTTCGGCTACTTGCAAAGCCTCCAAAGTCTCTAGTCCCAAAGTCACTAAAGATTCCAAAAACGATCAATCCAAAACTCTGTATCCTGGCGGCTCAAAACTTCTTGAGTCTAATTTCCAAACTCTCAGTCTTGGTGGCTACATTTTCTGCCACTGATTCCTCTAGTCCTACATCATGGCGACTCTTTCCTCTATTCCCTCAGCATGGCAACGGCTTCTTCTTTTTATATCATGGCGAATAACTTCCTCTTCTCCTTCAGTACCTTTTATTTCTCATCAGAATTTCCACCCCAAACTGCAAATTTAGCATTTTTTCCCTGGGGCTATTCATTCTAATCAGCAAACTCCCTCCAGGGGGTACCACCTTTACTGGATTTTGGACTCAGCCCGGTTACACTACATGTACAACACAGCTTTCACAGTGGTTAAATGGCAAAGACCATCAATGCCATTTGCAGTCCCCATGGTATGGAGAGAGCCAAGCAACCACATAAAAGACTGTGACTTCTGCTTGGTTTCTCCCCTTTCTGGTGGAATAACAAAGCAAAAGAAGTCAAGGATAGTCTACCCAAATATTCCGTCTGCATTGAGACCATTTGTTGAGGAATGTCCTATGCTAGAACCTCCAGCAGAATATTCTCTTGAGTCATCTGATGAGGACAAGGGTGAGTCGACCTGTTCTTCCCCTGTTCCATCAGCATGCAGTGATCCAGATTTTCACTGTGGTGCATCATCAACCCCACACTAACACAGGAAGAACTAAAGGACATGGTTTATAATTTGGACTTATCCAAGAACAAGGCAGAATTGCTAGGATCAAGACTCCAACAATGGAATCTTCTAGAAGAAGATGTCACAATTACTTTATATCAAAAGAGCCACCAGCAGTTGGAGACTTTCTTCAGAAAGGAAAGTACTCTGGTATTCTGTTCCCATATTGAGGGCCTCATAAATGCTTTAGAAATCACTCATGACCCACAAGAATGGAGACTATTTCTAGACTCTTTGAAACTGAGTCTTAAGCCTGTGCTTTTGCACAATGGAAACCATCTTCCATCTCTTCTATTCCTGAACAGCTGTACAAGAGACAAGTGAAGAAATCTAAGAAGTAGTCTATGACTTGATTTTTGACAGGTATTAACCGTAGGCCTATTGGCATGCATTTCATGAGGTAAACATCAATTTATTGCAGATTACAAAAAAAAACCTAGAGAAAAATTAGAATTTGACTGTCATATTCGTGTTGAGCACATACAAATTGATAGGAAATGAAAAATTTCCTAAAATTTTTGTAAAAATTTGTTGACCAGTGTTATTGGCTAAAAATAAAGCAAAAATACAATATGATCTGGGAAGTTTTTATTCTTAATCTTTGCATTTTTTTATTGTATTTTCCACAGAGAGTAAATTGTGACAAAATCAAAAGTGTTACAAATGCAAGAAGTTTAATAAAAATTGGGATCTACAATATATTATACCTAGTTTGATGCTGTATTTTACCATGATTGTATATTTCTACTAATTTTGAAAGTTACCTAATGTGTAGGTCTATCTCACAATGCTTTATCTTCATTTGGAATATTTAGAATATTCCTTTGCAGTTATCTGGGTTGTGTACAAATAGCTCCATAGCTTCAATGAATTGATTAGAAAAATTCTCAAAAAACAAACAATTGATAAATTATTTTTCTTAGTAGCCAAATGAAAGCTAAAAGGTGAATGTAAACCATCATCATTAACTCCTTTATACCTTGAAATATCTTTCTGCATTGAATAGTGATTTCTTAAATAACCTGGTTTTTAAAAGTTTCAAGTTATCTGGAAAGTCCTTTTTGTATGAGTTATTTTTATTTCTTCTTTCTATATTGTAGATGTAAGCAAAATAATCAGGTTTCATATTTCTCAGACTGAGCAATTAGACTCCACTCTGAACTCAAGCAATGCTGGTTAGGGTTGATGCTGTCTGTGATTTATGCAAAGTTAAGGTACCCCTCAGTGTGGGCTAAATGTCATTTACCAAAAAAAAAACTCTAAAGGAATTGAACTTTCCTGGGATTTTATTTTCTCTACCAGCAGCCTAACTGAGGTTTGGGAAGCTTTCAGTTCTGAGCTTTTGTAGTCTCTAACTCGGCTTGTCGTAAATGCATCCAACCTGTATTTCCATCTGCAGTGTTGTTGATTTTCTCTAGAAAACTCTGAGGCACACTCAGTTCAGAGGCACAGATGACTGGGTTAAGAGCTTCCTCCAAGCATAATGCTGTATATGATTGAATGTAAACGACCAACTCTGATCATCACCCACACAGTGGAATGGAAATAAGAGTTGCCGAATGATCCTGAATTTTCTGGTTCATAAACAAATAGAAAATAACAAACCTAATATATTGAGTTTTATGTGCAGTTTGGCCATGAAACAAACTTTTCCCCCCTTGCAGTGTTTAATGAGAAGCATCCCTCTCACTGCACTTCTATTTTAGATTTAAATTTCCCTATCTCACATAATCAATTGCTTTTAATAAATGGAAATAGCCTTAAATTTTTTGAAATGGTTTCTGGCATCTAATTACATAGGATTTTTGACCTGGCTAGACAGATAATATTAACACAGCTTCAATACTAAACAAGTCTGAACATGTGTGCGCTTGACTTTTATTAAACTCCTACTGAAGAAACAGATTAATTGGAGGCTGATTCACTGGTGAACAGGCGTTAAAGACAGAAGGACCTTCTCACATTTTGTTCTGTTATCCAGGCTTATGCCATCTCAGGTTGGCAAGGAGATCCCAACTGTAGTGTTTTGAAATATAGCTGAAAGAAATTGTAGAATAACAGGTGCAAAAAAAATGCAAGCCACTTATAAAATGTTGATCTGATTCCTTCCTTTTTCTCTTGCCAAATGGCCACCTGACACTTTGTGGACTCAGGTACTGTCCAGATAGCATTTCCCATAATAATAGTAAGTGGAGACTGAGTATGGAAGCTTGCAGCTGTCATAATTATTCCTGATACCATTATTAATTTTTTCTTTTTTATAGAAACATTTTTTTGAAAGTACATGAGTATAAGCTGTGGGGAAACTGTTTGAGAGTCTCAAAAATATTGAAATGAAAGAAAACGCCCTTCTTGGCAGCTTATTGTTTATCTATAAAAGTTAGCATTTTATCCTCTGATGTTTCCGTTGTTTAATGGGTTTATATCTTGTAACATACACCAGAAAAAATAATAATAGTAATAATAACAAAAGACCAGGAACTAAGTTGCTGTTGAGTTGGAGGAAGGGCCTAGATGTCTTTGTGTAATATATTACGGTTTACAGCTCTTTGCCATGTATTATTTCATTCATAATGTTTCTGAAATAGGTGTCAGCAGATTTTTACAGCTGGGAAAACTGCCTCTTAAAAATGTAAGACTTCCTGAAGTAACTCAGAGAGTAAGTTGGGCAAGCAGGATTCCAACCCAGACCATCTGATTCCTGGTCTGCCTTGAGCTTTTCTAGGAATGTTTCCCTTGGAAAGTCCCCTAATCCTTCTGGGTTTAAATCTTTTCCTCTGTCAAATAAGAACATTACTGGGAAAATGATCTTTCAGCCTCCTTCCAGCTTCAAAATGTGATTTTTAGATTTGATTATAAACCACTGGAATTACAGAAATAAGCAAAAGATCAGTCAACAAATATCTGTTGCAACTTGACCTTGGGCAAGTGTGACCTGTTTGGACCTTTGACAAAGTCACCTCTTGTATATGCTCGGGGCTAATTCATACATCTGAAGGTTCTCTTAGCTAGTTTCTCTTCTTGACAAAGCACCATTAGTATTGTTATTTTCCTCTATGTAAATACTCTGAAAACCATTGACATAAATGTTGAGATGAGTGTAAGGGTTTCCATGTTACACAATTGAAGTCCCAATGTTAGAAATTAAGCATTACTGTGGAAATTTGGATAGGCTACATATTTCATTACATTTCAGGCAGTTTAAGACTCAGCCAAAGGAAAGAAAAAGAGTTGATTGGTTGAAAGTGAAGGATGGGAGGTTAAATTGGTGGCCCTCTAGCAGGAGCTTTGTGCTCACATTATTCTATTTGTAAACAGGATAAAATCTATTTACTTTAGAGAGACAGAAAAGAATGGTTTGGTATTTACTTGTTTGTTTATTTAGATCCTGTATCTTTCCACTACAGTTTTGAGATAGCCCAAAACATTACTTTTTAAATTTTAATTATGTGCCTTGGGACCTCCTGGTGAATTTTAACTATCACATTAAATATCTACGTACCCTCCAAATCATTTATTCAATTCACTTCTTCAAACTAAAAAGTATATATTCATGCAGATGAAACAAACCCACAATGAGCACAAGAATAATAAAATACTAAGTGAAGCACTTCTTTTCAGTAAATGCCTTTAAAATATTATGAATATGAGTACTCGCTGCCTCTCTGTTTTTAATGTATGAACTGGTTCTTCAGCTCTTCTTATTTACATTCCATTCGGGATAACAAATTGTCAACATGAAATACAATAGAGAGAACTGCGGGTGTCAAGTAAACCTTTCTACGTGTGCTTGGCAGCCACTGATTGGAGACTCTGATTTTTGACTACATTGCATTCCAATGTAGAATGAAAGTCCAAGAACTGAGTGAACTTTTTCATATCTCAACATTCCAAGTCTGGTAAAACCGTTCCGCTTGCTTGCTAAATGATGTTATAAATATCGAGATTAGTTTCTTCTAAAATTACCAGTGCCAGGTGCATTCCATTTCTCATGTCATATAATATTCTGTTACCAGTGTTCACAGTTTCAGAGACGGTTTAAAGAATGTGCAGACAAAAATAAAAGAAAGAAAAGAGTATGGACATTTAAATGTGACATGTATATCTATACAACCTACATGGGAATTTTTTAAGAGTCAGAGTGATTGGATTGTTTTTTCTTGTAGCATTGTCTTTGTTTTAAGTGGGGTAGGGTGGAGAGAATAGGGGTGTATAGCTCTGAATTAGTTATTGTTTCCCTCATGAATAGAAATAAAAGTTTGAATATATAAGTCAGTTGTAAAACTAATGTTACTATATTTGGTTAGTTGTACTTCCCATGCATAAAATCTCAGCACTCAAGATGTCCCCATAAAATATTTTACTAAACCTTTGTTTTAAAGTATTCGAAAGGACATCATTCCATGTGGGAATATTACATACAGCCACTGATTCAACAGTAACTGAGAACTTATGTACAAAACATTCTTTACATATTGACAAATATTTCTAAAAAGTGAATTGGTATTTTTTTGTTGTTGAGTGTTTCATGAATGACCTTTACCTCTGTAGACATATGCAGTTTTCAGTTTTTTGGGTGAGACTTTCAAAATATTTTTTTAGAGTGTTCAATGTTAGCAGTGACATTTTTACAGTGATTTCAGAGCCTTGTAGTTTAGAATATTCTATTTGCTTTATTTCTAATTACTTATACCACCCTCGTTTTAAATACTGTGCAGATGTAATTGACAGTGATGATATACAATATGTATGAAATGAGCTTTTCTCTATCAGTGGTGTGTGTCATGCAAGACTCCATTGCAATATTTACAGTTAAACTAAACTTTTTAGAAGGAGCAAAATTGCATTTGTTTTGCAGATTTGCTCATCATTAAATGTGAAACATTTCACATTTGTCTTTTTGAGTAATTGGCTTTTTAAAATGATAAGGTGCTCTGAACACTTGTTATGTGGATAGGTCTGACGTTGTATCCCAGAAATCCATATGCCATACAGACAGAACAGAAGAAAGATATTCACAAGCATGTCACAGATTGGACTAAAGCAAGCCAAAAACCCAAGTGCCATGGCATTAACAATAGCACCAGATTTACTGTCACGATCACAATCTGTGCTGCATCACAGACAGAAGGAGAACTTTTGATAGGTAACACCTCAGTGTTTTTTTAATCTTTTTGGCAAATTATCATTTATCATTATATTTTTGCCTGCCATATAATATTATTACAATGATAAAAAAATACAGGATAAGTTTAATAGGCCTCAACAAAAGAACTGACTACTTTAGCCAGTCCATGTAGCATGTGAGAGAGAGAGAGAGAGAGAGAGAGAGAGAGTGGTGTGTGTGTGTGTGTGTGTGTGTGTGTGTGTGTGTGTGTGTGTGTGTTTGTGAGAGAGAGGAAGAGAGAGAGACTGTTTTATTACAGATCAAATTAAAGTTAGAAAAATAGAAGACAGCTAAGGTACTGGTGAGGATTTTTAGATTCTTTGAGTTCACAAAAGGAAAATGACAAAGAAAACAAAAGAATTATTCCTCTTGAGAACTTGCAAATTCTGATGTTTCCAAAATATGTGCTTTCCCAAGATAAAAAATCACAGCTAATTTTATTTTCCAAATTGGAAGGAGGGTGGGTGGGGATATTTGAGATGTGAAATTGTAGCATCCTTTTTGGTCTGTGTGCATTTCTCCTTGATGCAGATATGAAGAGACCACAATTCCCAGGATGCCCCAATAGGTACTAAAAAAAGATTTACAAAATCACAGCTTGCAGTTCAACCTCATGTTGGGCTTATTGAAGGAAAAACCCTAGAAACACGGCACAGAGCTTCCTGGCATCAAATGGAGAAATATTAGTTGATTGTTTCTCTTAATTGAAGGCCACTTTGGGACCTCATTGAAAAGAATGTTTCCACCTGTCTCTTAGCTGTCTACCTGGCTCAGATACATTTCTGGAGAACAGCCTTAATGACCTTTTTTTTTTTTTTTTTTTTTTTTTTTAAACAGAACAGTGTATCCTACAGTTATCCAGTTTGGTTAAGACAAAAGTATTAAAGTTAGATACTTATGATATAAGTATCCTTATATCATATAAATATATGATATAAATATTCCTTTTATGATATAAAAGGAATCTTAAAAAAAATGAAAAAAGTAATTAGCAAGATGCTAAGCTATTCAAGTACAGCTTTGAGGAAACAAAAGAATATCAACCCATAAATTAAACTGAAAATGAACTGTCTAAAATGAAGAGATTTTGATAACTAAAGTAAATATGGCATATTCTAAAGTAAGTAAATAAATATGTTTTTGTCCTTTTCAAGCCTTTTTTTTTACCAAAATTTTGATTTTTTTATTCCTTATCCTTGAAATCAGAGACTGATTGCTAATCTTTAATCAGTTTGGAGAATAGCATGGATCCACTATTTTCTGTAAACATTGCACTTGCCAATGTCAGTCTTCCTTAAAGTCCTGAGGATGATTTACTGTTGACCCCTTTTAGTTCACATACCTCACTTTCATGGGATTTAATATGTATCTTCTAATAGTCAGACTCTGTCAACTCAATTTTAACTCATTTATTGTTACTACAGAGATAGACTAAGTTGTGAGGGTTATAGGAAGCATAAAATAGTTACTGCTTTCAAAATCTACAACTTGTTGCTAAAGAACCATGCAAGAAAAAATATAATAAATGCTAAAACTGCTTTAAAAATATATTTTAATATTTAGTAATGAGGAAGATAAACTCAGAATGGAGGATATGTATGAGTGAGGTACTAAAACAGATAAAACAGACCACGGAAAGAAAACTTAACTTTCAGGATTTATCAAGGGAAGAGAACGGAAAATTCATTGAGGATAGTTTTTGTCAAGTTTATAAAAGTCTTATTCCATAAAAGCACTACTTTGCTTTTCTACACATAACGTTATAGTTGATAGAAATAATAAATAAATAGAATTTGTTATTATTTCTAAACATTCAGGAATGAGGAGACATTATATATGATCATGTGTTGGGAGCAAAGATGAGGAAAATAAAACAGCAGAGTCATAGAATGGAAGGGGAAATATTTTAAGGAAGAAATTTGTATTGAAAATTGATAAAAACCTCCAGTTGTGTAGAATATGAATGAAAATATTGGGAAAAAAGGAAATGGAAATCGAATTATAGAGTCAACATTTTGGTCAGTGTCACTCTGGTGGAAAAATTTAAACAATTTTCAGGGACATGCTATCCTCCTAAAACATGCTGTACTTGGGGCCTCCCCGGTGGCGCAGCAGTTAAGCGCTGCACTATGGAGCTGTCGGCAGCGGCTAGGTGAGTTTGATGCCCTACCGGGGAGAATCCCACATGGTGCGACAGACCTCTCCTGCCTTGCCCGCAGCTCCCCTCAGCAGTGTATTTCTGATCTGCCTGTTCTGCTACCCTCTCTGTCTCTGGTGAGCCTTTTCGCCACCCCACGCCTCTGGCCTGTACCCCAGCTTGTATGTAAAAAAAAAAAAAAGAAAAACAAACATGCTGTACTTGTAATTTTAATGTGCATTTCTAATATTGCATGTGATTTCCATTAAATTCAACATTTCATTTATACTATCTTATTCAGTTAAGATGTAAACTGTGCAGTCGTGATTGACTTGTTCATTAGTCAGCAAATTTATGAGTTCCTCTCCTGTGTTTGGCACAGGCTAGGGAGAATTCTCGAAGAGGCTCTGACAAAAAGCAATCAAAATTAGATGAGTGCCTCACTGGGTAACAATGTTAATGGAAATTTGTGAGTTGAATTTCATGAATCTTATTTCATAAAATAAGAAAAAGGAAAAATAAGAAAATAAGAGAACTCATGGTTCTGCTTTTAAAATAAATTAGAATTATTATTTCATGTATTTTTTAAATTTACTTTCACTTAGTTATTATTACTTAAGTAGTGGTAGGAAATTATACCTTAAACTACAAACAGATTCTGTTGAGATACACGGTATGACATCTCTAAAATGTCATCTATGATGAAACTCATATTATCTAAATATACTTCTTGTACTTGAAAACAAATTATGGTTAGGTTTTTCTCTTTGCAATGATTCCTAAATGTGATGAAAATTTTGAGGAAGTCAAGGTGAATTTTAGAAAAAACAGAGTTTCTCTAACCAAATAATTTGAAATTCAGATAAATCTTCTGATGAATTTTATACCAAATTAATGAGAGTATGTTTTAGGAAGTACATAGATGTTTCTGCTATAACTTAGCCTTTCCTATACTTGATTAAATAAAGGAATGCCTAAGAACAAATTCTCCTTGACTTTTGTTTTGCATTGTGATCTCCATCAAATTTTGTGTGCTGAGTTTTATTTTCTCCTTTATAGGAATTAGTTATTCTTGCACTTGTCCTCATAAATTTAATACTTGTTACATTAAGCAGAATTGATTCCCTTTATGAAGTGAGAAATGTATACTTAGACTTCTTCCCACTTTATCATAAATTACCTATGGACTATTAGTTATGCTATTATACTGTCAGATTTTCAATATTTATGCTTTTTTCTGTCCTTGTAATTTTCAGAGTTTTAGCTTAATTGAGAATAGTGCCTCATTCTATGCAACAGCTTTCTCATTTGAAAATATTTTCTATGAATTCTTGATTGCTTTTTGTTGGCTGGAAACAAATATGTGATGAAACTCATATTGTCGAAGAAAGTTTTTTGGGACCTTTGTATGTGAACATAAACTTGACTGGATACAAAGTTCTTACAAAGCGGTTTTACTTTTGCCAAGGCCCTTAGGCATTCTACACTACTTTCTTACTATGAATGTTGCCATAGGAAAGTCTGAAGCCAGGTTCTTTTGGCTCTAAAAAGAGACTTCATGTTTCTGCCTAGAGGACCATAGGACTTTTTTCTTTAACCATTGAGTCTGGTAATGATGCAAAAACATCTCTTGGTATTTAAATTCTATAGCAAATTTTCCGGCAACCATCGTTTTATCTACTTGTATGATCAGGTTTCTCCCTATTTTTTGGTGGAATTTTCTATGTCACATCTTTCAATAGTTTTTGATTCCATTTTCTTTGAATTTTCATTTTTTAGATGCACCAAGGATGAGAATGTTATATCCCCGTTGTTTTTATATCTATTAGTTGCTATAAATGCAGTATTTGTTTAATAAACTTGCTTATTATTTAGTATTATGAGCGCCTCTCCGTAGGTTCTGTAATCTAATGTTCATTTTTAAAGGTTTGCAATTTTAGTCTTATTTTCCCTTTTAACCTAAATATTTTCAGAATTTTTTTTCAGTTTGTTTGCATGTTATTACTCTCAAGAGAACTTAATCTTCTCAGTTATTCTGTTTGTTTTAATTTCCAGTAGGACCTTTGTAGTTGAAGTATGGTTTTTAAATTTTAAAAGTAGATTTATCATGTGATTAGACAGTCCCACTTCAGGATACACAAACACATACATACATACATATATGTGTATATGTTTATATATACAGATATGTATACACACACACATTATACAGTCATGAAAAGAAGTCCCATCATCTGTGACAAGCCCCATGAATGAAACTTAAGAACATTGGGCTAAATAAAATAAAGCATAATGACAGATACTGTTTGATCTCATTTATGTATGGAATCTAAAAAATCAAATGAATAGAACCAAAATACATTAGTAGATTGGTGGTTGTCAGGAGCACAGGGATAGAGCAGGAGTAGAGCAAAGGGGAAAGATGTTGGTTGGGCAAACTGTCACTTATAAGGTGAATAAGTACTGGGAAGCTAATGTATAGCTTGGTGACTATGGTTAACAATATTGTATTGAATGCTTGAAAGTTGCAAAGAGAGTAGATCTTAATTGTTCTTACCACACACACATACACAAATGTTAACTATGAGGTGATGATTTCAAAGTAGATATGTATGTCAAATACTGTGCTATGGATGTTCTTAGTACTATGCTTAAACTTATACATGTTATGGGTCAATTATATCTCACTCAGAAAAGGAAGAGAGTCAGGAGGAATCTAAGGAAAGGTCAGGCATACACATTTAAAGAAGAGTCAGTGCCTTCTTTGCGCAGTAGGCAGTGCATCAGTCTCATAAAGAAAAGACGAAAAAGTGTCATATGTACCACATATTTTTTGGTAATGTTTTATTTTTTTAGAACTTTTTTAGTTTACTTATTTATTTATTATTTATTTATTTTTAAAGATTTACTTTATTTTTGCATACAAGCCGGGGTGCAGGCCAGACGTGTGAGGCAGTGAAAGGGTTCACCAGAGACAGAGTGGGGAGCAGAACAGGCAGATACACTGAAATACACTGCTGAGGGGAGCAGCGGGTGAGGTAATAGAGGTCTGCCGTGCCATGTGGAATTCTCCCCTGCTGGGCATCGAGCCCACACCACAGCTGCTGACAGCTCCACAGTGCTGTGTTAACCCTTTGTACCACCAGCGAGGCCCTTTGGTAATTTTTTTTGGTATAACTTTGCATTCTTAAGTTGTCTCATTATCCTCTTTGTTTCATCTTGAGAATAGATATACTTCTTAAATAAAAACAATAACTCAACCTCTTTAGCTTCATTCATTAATGGGAAAAAATATTTTAAGGTGAGTGGTATGATTGATTTTATGTTATGATTTTTTTTTTAACCTGTAGGTTATTTTATCTTTTTTCCCCCATTTTATTCAATCTATAGAAAATTAAGTAGTGCTTTTGGTCTATTTTTATTCATTTGGTCATTTGATAATTAAAATTCTGTTTATAAGTATCATTAACCCTAGTCTTTAACATTACTATTTAAATTATGTATTTAATTTACTCAGTGTTTTCAATTATACATTCAATAGGTCAGGATTCTTAGAATACTCTTCCTCCCCCCAGTGGAAAAAAAATACCTGAGATATTCTTTATGTAGATATTGGTTTTGTTGCTTTAGTAGTAATATGTCAGGAGAGTAGAATTAAATCTTCAGCCTATCATTTGAGTCCAATGTCCTATCCAACAATTTGATATAACATTTCTTTTTCATTTATTGTTTTTATCTTCAGCACATCATTATACCTATTCTATTTGCTAAATTAGTGTAGTTTAATTTTACTAATAATTTACATTGTGAGAATCAACTCTTCTTTTAAACTCTGAAAACTCAGCCCTTCATATTTTTGCTAATTATCTTTTGCTTTGACTACCTACACTTACTCTTATATTCTGTTTAAATAAGTTCAAATTTCCATAATTTTATTGTGAGGGTATAAAATATTGTGTTTGACATTTTCTTTTGTTCCCTAGAATAATTTTCCTTATGAGTTTTTTTTTCATAATTTCTATTTATGTTTTTTTCCCCAATCTTTTGTTAAGAGGTGAGAAAAAAATTACAATGTCTGTGCACCAGTCCCATAGAGTACTCTTCTCATTGATCTTTGTCATATAAAAATGGGCACTTTTAAACCCAAAGTATGTAATCTGAAAGCAATTGCACTTTTCTTCTTGGGTAATTGCCCTCTCTGTCCTTCTCTCTTCCATCATTTCAACCCATATACTGAATTTATGTACTTTTCTATCTTTGTACTTTGGCTTATTTTCCTTATTTTTGGAGCGCCCTGAACACATTATTAATGTCTCTCCTAGCTTTAGTCTATTTTAATCTAAAAGTCAACATTTTTGAGAATATATTATTACCTTTTAGTATAATTTAATCCCATCTAAAATTGAGATGGGCTTAACACCTAATTTCTTGGAATACTTTCTCCTCAATTATACTAATAATCCTCAAACCACTTTTGTCACAAATAATTTCAAATGGATAAAAAAGACATCATATATACTTTTAAAATGCATCAATATTATGCATGTGTTTACCTGTTTTTGTGTCACTATCATGCAGTAAGTAAAGAAAAAAAGGCCTCTTTAAATATGATGATATTTATAGCATTCTACTAGAATTTATATATGTAATTATAAACAATTAAGACAGTGATATAATATTTCAGCCCTTTAGAAATTTTTTTCATGCTGTTTGGGGATGGATAATTGTAGTGCAAATCAATTTCCTTTTTTTGTTAAGTTGAAACTATGGATGAAAGAGAAAGATATTCTTTTTCTTTCAGTTTTGCTTATGAAGTATCTATCTTGCATGTTTTACCTATAAATGATTCTGATAAGATATTCTTTAATTTGAGGGCTTGGTTTAAAGGCACTCCACTCTGACACTTTTACTTTTTCAGAATAAAGTGAAAGATATTACCTGATTACCAACCCATTGAGGTATCACTTCTCGAAATAGCTTGCTGTACAGCAATTTTAGTTTCAGAGAATAGGAGCCTATGTAAAGCATGTTCTTTGAAGATACAAGTCTAACACATTGACACATATATCACACACCCACACCTACCAATGGAAAAACAACAACAACAACAACAACCTCATTAAATTTAATGAGGCAAATGGTGCTATTTTTGATGGGACACTAATGAGAGAATTTTTTTTAACCAAATAGAATCTTATTAATTTATGTCAAAAGCAGAAGTGGAGACACAGTCATATTAGAAGTGTTAATTCCACAAGGGAATATCTCCACTGGTCCTTTAGCTGGGCTTAACCACTTATTTAGTCAAACTTACTGAGTTTCTTTTTACTATGTAAGATTTAAAATTATTCCTATATCATAGTATAAGCTCCTTGAAGACAAGTATTATGATTCTTCATATACATATATATGCATATGTATATACATTCCCTTTGGATAAGAACACCATTTCTTCTCCAATTCTAGATCAAGAACTGTGCTTTATTTCATTTTTACAATTCTGATGTTTAAAGCAATACATGAAATTGAGATATTTATTTTTTAATTCAACCAAAAATCATTCTAAATCTAGTTTTGGCACTTACTATTTTATAAATTTATGTGTAAAACCTGAAAATTACTAAAATTTTAATTTAAATGTATTGAAGAAACTCACTATCTAAATTACAAATCATGGTGAATTCTTTTACAAGATGGATTATTTTTCATAACCTGAAAATCTACTTTATTATTTGTCAAGTGTGAAGATACATGTGATTAGTTCATCAGCTGCTGAGTTGGACACATGCACATAATCAAAACTTCATCTTTGTGTCTAGTTAAAAAAATTTATTGATTGATTGAGAACAGTTTATGTTGTCATCTATTATAATATGTCCTCTTCTATGTCAGCATTTTCTACTATTCTGGATAGAACACTAATATTCCATCTTGGAGGGGGAAAACATATGAATTATGAGATCATTTATTCAACAAATATTTAGTTGAGCATCTTC
Source organism: Scalopus aquaticus (assembly GCA_004024925.1). NCBI lineage: Eukaryota > Metazoa > Chordata > Mammalia > Eulipotyphla > Talpidae > Scalopus > Scalopus aquaticus. Next base: position 951 of record PVIJ01012952.1, on the reverse strand, counting down.
TTTGTGACAAGTAGTGGTAATATATGTATCAGGTATTAGGCTAAGTATTTGTATGCAGCAATGAACAAACTGAAATGAATCCTTCTCTCGTGTTGTTTACATTGTGGCTTGGTGAGGTTGGAAATAGGCAAAATGATAAGAAAAAGGAAAATATATTGTATATTTGGAAACTAGAAAATTAAGCCACAGATTAGAAATTTAAATAAGAGGGCCAGAGAAGATAGAGGTAGAAGGTAGAAAGATAACATTTGAGTAAAATCTGTAGGTGGTAAGGGTTAATTAAGGTTAGAATTAGGCTTGGTTGATGAAAACTATGTATATGGTTATGATAGCTTCTATCCCAGTGATAATTGAAAGGAGAATATAGTAGGAAAGTCTATATGAATTAGGAAACTTTTAAAATTATATATTTTTAAGACTATGTTATGATTCATATTTTAAGAACCACAACCTTTGATCTATGTTTATTAAAACTAACAGAAAATTTTTGTATAAATGAAAGTATATAGGATAATCATTAAATACCTATGTGAAGATGATAAATTAATCATTTTTCCTTCTCCCATCCAAAAAAAGAAAACAAGACAGCATCATATATTGACATTACTTCTCTGTTATGTTTATCATATTGATTATGTTGTTTATTTATTTCCTATCATTCTGTAGATTTATTGAATATAGGAATCCTGTGTATTCATCTTTTCATCTTTTGCAAAAGGCATAGTAATACATGGTACTCATTTATTATAACTATTGAAAAAATTGCTCATTAATTTAACAAATAATTGCTGAGATACTATTTTTTTTTAATATATATTTTTATTGTTATTTATGTCTTTTACATTTTGCATTCCCCTAGGGTAGCCCACCACCAATTCACCCGTGATCCATCTCCATGGTCCCTTGTGTTCTTTTCTATTCCATTTTGTGCCCTTTCCCTTCCCTCCCTCC
>PVIJ01012951.1:16625-47297 GCA_004024925.1 Scalopus aquaticus | reverse complement strand
TCTGTGTTTCCTGGTCTTTCTTCTATTGGTTTTGTCTTCATGACTTCTTCTAATATTCTTTGGAGTGGGGGTTTGGTAGTGATGAATTTCTGTAGTTTCTGTTTGTCGGAAAAGGTCCATGTTTTCTCTTCATGGAGGAATGAGATCTTTCCAGGGTAGAGTATTCTTGGTTGACCTTTGTTGGCATGTAGTGTGTTATCTATGTCCCTCCAATCTCTTCTTGCCTGTAGTGTTTTTTCAGAGAAATCTGATGTCAGCCTGATTGGCTTTCTTTTATAGGTTATTTGTTTCTTTGCCCTCATCATTTTCAATATATTTTCCTTGTCTTGAATTCTCGATAATTTTACTATCATATGTCTTGCAGTTTTTTTTCTTTCGTTGTAATAATATGGAGATCGTCTGGCCTCTTGTATGTCAATGTTTGTTTCCTTTTTCATGTTTGGGAAGTTCTCTTCAATTATCTCCTTGAGAAGATTCTCTGTTCCTTTGTCTCTCTCTTCTCCTTCTGGGATTCCTATGATTCTGATGTTTCCTTTTTTCATGGTGTCAGATAGTTGTCAAAGCTTTTCCTCATTCTTTTTCCTTTGTTTTTCTCTTTCCTTTTCTGCCTTGATTCTGTTAGTATCATTATCTTCCAGAGTGCTTATTCTTCCCTGCATATCTTTTAATTCACTTTTTTGGCTTTCTCTGGATTTCTTTAGCTCCTCTACTAATGTTTTTAAATCTTCCATTTCCTTCTATTTCTTCTTTATGGATTCGTTCTCGTTCTTCAGTTCTTTTAAATCTTCCAGTTCCTTCAATTTTGTCTTTATGGATTCATTCTCGTTCCTCAGTTCTTTGTTTATATCCCTCAGTTCTTTGTTCTTTTCATTTAATTCTATCAATTTTTTTGTGATGGCTATTTTGAAGTCTTTATCTGTTAGGTGGATGTAATCTTCTATGTCCCTATTAATGTGTTCTGGAGAGGGATTTTCTTTTTGTGGTGTATTGTTTTGAGGATCATTTGTGACTTTTTTCTTTCCCATTGTTGGTTTTCTACTTTGCTCTGTTCATAGTTTTGCACTGGTGCTGGCGGGCATGACTCCTTGTTTTACTTGCTCAGGAGTGTTTGTGGTTCCCTAGTGTCTGAGTTGCCTTGGCTGTGACTAGATAACTTCTGGATTTTCTTATTTTTCTTTGCTTAATTTTTGTGTTTCTCGTGGCGTGTCTCCAGTGTTTTTCCGGTTCCGAGTTTAATTAGGGAAGATGAAGGGATGGTTGGTAGTAAAAGAGAAAGAAAAGAGAAAAGAGAGGAAGGGGAAAAGAGGAAAAAAAAAGATAAAACAGGGAGAGAAAAGAAAAGGGGAATGGAGATGAAAACAAGTAGGAATGAAGGACCAAGAGAAAAAGGTAAGTTAAAAGTTAAAAAAAAGGGGGGGATAATAATAATAAAATAGTAAAAAATAAAATAAAATAATAATAAAGAGAATAAAAGGGTTAATAATAATAAACTAGTAAAAAATAAAAAAATAATAATAAAGAAAATAACGTATTGGGGAGATGTGAATTTGGAGTTCTGTAGTACTTTTGCTCTTAGGTTCTGGGGTTTCTGGTTGGGTCCCCTGCTGGGGTTCAGCCCCTCCTTTCCAGTGACATATGTTGTTGTCTTGTTGTTGCTGCTGTCATTAGTCCTTGCTTGGAGTCTTTCTATTCTTTCTCCCCTCTCCCCCCCTTTCCTCCAATGTTTGCCTGGGGCTATTCCTTCCCCTGGGGTTATGTCTGGTGGGGGGGTTGGGAGCTCCTGGTCTTAGTTTGTTTTCTGCTGCTTGGGGCCTGCTACTCCACGAAGGGGTGCAAGGGTGGAGGTTGTGGGTGGCTGTTGATCAGCGTTTCACCTCACCTAGTTTCTAGGGTGCCAGTGTGCAGCCGCCTAGAAGTTGGAGGGGGTGGCAAGTGCTGGGCTGTGTTCACCACCTGCTGTGGTCTTTTTTTGTTTGTTTGTTTGTTTTTTGCTGCCTCCGTGTGCCAAGATGCTGACACTTTGCAGGGGAGGGTGTGGCCAGACAGTTTTTCAGAAGGAGTTTTTTTTTTTTTCGACAACAGGTATGGGAGGGGTTTTGGGGATTGTCAGTCAATAGTCCTTAAATTCCATCCTTCCCTTCCATCCTCCTATTCATTTGCATTCTAAAGCCCAGAAAGAAGTGGTCTCCGCAGGAGGTTTTCCAGCCCAACTGGTTTTTCTGGCTAATCTATCACCTAGCAGCCAGTGGGGGATGTTTCTTGCTTGGACTTTCTCCCCTTTGAGATGTTACCTAGCCCCAGGTGGGGGATGAGACACAGTGACCCTCCCGCTTTCCTGCTCCTCAGGGCTGCCATGCAGGGAAGATAGGGGGGTCGTGGGGTGGGGGAGTGGGGGTCGCGCTCCCAGTTGGCTGGCTGGAGCCCTCCGACCTCACTGCAGTTTCTAACCTTGTATTCAGTGGCTCTCAGGGGAAGCTGGTCCGCCCATCTCTCCTCTCTGCTCCTCCTTTGTGTGGGATTAGATGTCCCCTCTCTTCTCTTTACTCCGACTCTTCAGTTTATTTTTAAGTCCAAAGCACCCCCGGGGTCTATTGTATTGCGTATGGTATCCGGTTCTCATCGAGACAGCTCTCAAAATTAGGGATATCTTTCTCCATAAATAGATTTTTTGTAGGAGAGCCTGATCCTAGAGTCTGTTCGCCGCCATGTTTTGGGAGCGTGTTTACCTCAGATAATTTTCAATTATTATGATGTTCTCTTTTTATCCCTCAGCAAAGAGCCATCAATAGTCTTAGATTTTGATCTTTGATATATAGATATAGTATAATTGCATACAATATTGCACTTTTTCATCTTCTTTATGACAAGTTCTAGTGGAAAATCTTTTTTTTTTTTTTTTAAAGATTTATTTATTTATACATACAAGCTGGGGTACAGGCCAGGTGTGTGGGGCGGCGAGAGGGTTCACCAGAGACAGAGTGGGGAGCAGAACAGGCAGATCAGAAATACACTGCTGAGGGGAGCAGCGGGTGAGGCAGGAGAGGTCTGCTGCACCATGTGGGATTCTCCCCAGCCGGGTGTCGAACTCGCATCTCCGCTGCCGACAGCTCCACAGCGCAGCGCTTAACCGCTGCGCCACCAGGGAGGCCCACTAGTGGAAAATCTTTTAAGATTTCAAGTTGTATGGAAATCTCAAGGACATTTTTGACATTTATATACTAATATAAAATCCTTGTATCACAGTGAATGGTTCCTTTGCTAATGGAGTCCTCTGTGGAAGCCAAATAGATATCCTATATTCAAATATAAAGGTAGTATGATCTTTGTAAAAATAACTGGAAATATATAATCAATAAGAGGAACAACACACTAATCACAGCAAAAATAATGAAATAGCATTATACTATCAAATTTGCATGAAGAAAGTATGCTTTTAATCACCTATACCAATCATAGTCTATTGTTTACTGGACAAATATAGGTCATTTTCATGTGATACAGCCTATTTCCAGTACTCAAGGGAACACTAAACCAGAGTTCAGAAAATCTTTATTGACTGAATAAGCAGATGAAAGGCAAAATGTGTTAGGCATCTGCCACTGTAGTCTACTGAAAATGAAAGGGATGTTTTGCTTTCTGAAAGCAAATTTCATTTCATTTTCTATCTGTCCTTAGACTGAGATATAGATAGGTAGGTCAGTCGATAGATTTGTTTATTTTTGTACACATGGATATATGTATATCTATCTAACTATCTAAGATTGTAACTTTTGTAGCATACTTAGTAATTTAATTTTATTCTTTTATTAGCTTGTATGATAAATATTTATTGATTGCACACTATTCTAAGACACTGCTACATGGTGAAGATATTGCAGTTATTTTTGTTTTTAAGAACTTAAATTATAACATAATAAAGAAAGGCAATAATGTATTTTTTGATGAATTCTACAGGGAAATATCTGTATGTATATTTACACAAAGAAAACTGATATAATCTAGCTTACTACAAGAAGAAATAAATGGAACAGGATATATGTTAAAGCTAGTCACTTTCTAGAAGATGAAAAAAAGAGTGGGTACAGGTAAGGTATGCAGTGGCCAGCTTTCATATCAAAGAGAACTTTTAAGGTCAAGATGAAAATGTCATGTTTGATGTTAATGGCAATGAAACTATTCTAAAAGCAATTGTGTTCTATCAGATCACTCAATCAATTAAAACTTTGAGAGATAATCTATACTCTTTATAGTAATAAAAGTGAGATGCAAGTGTGTATTTAAGAAAAAAGTGGGTAGGTGACCACAGTAAAATTTGAAACTAGAAGAAGTGCAAATATGACTGGGTTATTTACTTTGTTTTTGTTGAGTTGTGTAAAACTCATACTTTGTAGATCTGTGATATCAGTCCCTTATCTATCATATAGTGTGTAAATATTTTCTCTCATTTAATAGGATGCTTCTTTGTTTTGATTTTTATCTCCTGCTATACAGAAACATTTCAGTTTGATGCAGTGGCAGCTGTTTATCTTCTCCTTTGTTTTCCTTGCTTCTGGAGAATTCTCAGATTTCTAGGCTGATGTCATGGAGTGGTTTGCCTATGTTTTCTTCTCATATATTTTTGGTTGTCAGGTCTTACATTCAAGTCTTTTATCCATATCCCTCCCTCCCTTTCTCTCTCTCCCCTCCCCCACAACCCTCCCCCACCACCCCTTCTCCAGCTTCTAATCTCTCCTGCTCAGCTCCACCCTCCCTTGCATGGGACAGGGAACCTGGAACACTCCCTTTTCCTTAGGACCACCCTGCTACAGATTCTCAATTCAATTTCATTGGTTTGCTTTGTCTCTTTTTGTACCAATACCATGCCATTTTTATAATAATGGCTTTGTAGTATTGATTGAAGTCTGGAAGTGCAATGCCTCCATTCTACCCCCTTTTAGTCAGGAGAGCTTTCTCTATTTGTGTGTGTGTGTGTGTGTGTGCGTGTGTGTGTGGTTCCTTATGAAATTCATCAAAAAGAACTAAAAAGACACCTATCCAAAGGAGAAATGCAAATGACCAACAGGCATATGAAAATGTATTCAACTTCACAAGTTATCAGACAAATGCAAATCAAAACCACAATGAGATAGCACCTCACACCAATGAAAATAGCCCACATTAAAAAACAAGCAAACAAACAAATGAAAAAACAGTAACAAATGCTGGAGAGTATATCAAGATAAAGGAACCCTCTTTCACTGCTGGTGGGATTGTAAACTCATCCAGCTGCTATGGAAATCTGTGTGGCGATTCCTCAAACACTAAAAATGAATCTACCAAGTAATTCAACAATTCCAGTCTTAGGAATCTACACAAAGGAAACAATAACACTAACTTATTTTTTTATAATACATATTTTTATTGTTATTTATGTCTTTTACATTTTGTATTCCCCTTGGGTAGCCCGCCACCAATTCACCCGTGAACACTAATTTAAAAGGAAATCTGCACTCCTCTGTTTAATGCAGCGCTATTTACAATACCCAAGTTATGGAAATAACCCATATATGCCAAAATAGATGATTGGATCAAAAAGTGTGATATATTTATACAATGGAATATTAGCCAGTGATAAAAAAACACTAACCATTTGTGGCAACATGGGTGGAGGTGAAATGGTTTATTCTAGCTGAAATTAGTCAGAAGGATAAAAGCAAATACTGGATCATATCACTTATATATGGAATATAGAGAAAGCAAAAAAAGGTCACGAAAAAGTCAAAACTAGCAAGCTGACCATATAACTGGTATGCTTTATTTTTGTTGAGCTGTGTAAGGTCATTGTAGAACTTTGTTAACAGTCCCTTATCAGTTGTATCGAGTGCAAATATTTTCTCCCACTTTGTAGGTAGTCTCTTCATTTAGGTCATTGTCTATTTTGCTGTGCAGAAGAATTTTAGTTTGATGTATTCTCAGCTGTTTATCTTTTCCTTCATTTTCTTTGGTTCTGGGGGTGAGTCCTCAAAGATATTTCAGAGAGGTATGTCATGAAGTATTTTGTTTTATGTTTTTGTCTGTATGCTTTGTGTTGTCAGGACTTACATTCAAGTCTTTTATCCATTTTGATTTGGTTTTTGTATATAGTGTAGGATAGTAGTCTAGTTTCATTCTTTTACATAGTGAGTTTTCTCAGTATCATTTCTTGAAGAGGCTTTCCTTTTCCATTGCATATTCTTTACTCTTTGTCATAGACTAGTTAATCATATATGTGTGGTTATATTTGTGGGCTTTCCATTTGATTCAGTTAATCTCCAATGTGTGTTTGTGCGTGTATGTTTTTGTAAGGTATATGCAGGTAGAAAAGAAAGGAGATGCAGGCCAAATGACTCAAAACAAGTCTTTATTCCAGCACTCCCGGGCATGGTTTACGGACACCTAGGGATGAGGTCAGCAAAGTCGCACCCTGGGTAAGGGTAACAGATCTTATATACGGTGATATTTAGCCAACGGGGGTCTGTGAGGGGTCTTTCAGTCATGGGAAGAAGTTGTCTGTTTTTCTCGGTCCCCCTTATCATGCTGGAACATCTGGTGTTTAGTTGAGGGTGTGGGCAACAGAGAGTAGGGAAGCTGTTTTTCTATGTTACTTCCAGCTTAGGTGACTGAGAGGCCATCATGGCTTCCTTGCTGCCAACCCAGGGCCAGGCCTAACAGTTTTGTCAATACCATGACTTTTTATTACTGTTACTCTGTAGTATTATTGAATTCTGGCATTGTAATACTTCCATTTTTCTCTCTTTTAGTCAGTAAAGCTTTGGCTATTTGTTTTTTTGTGATTCTATGTGAATTTCAGCAAATGTTCCTTTTCACTAATGAACACTATTGAGAATTTAATTGGAATTGCATTAAATCTGCAAGTTGCTTTTGGTAGGGTGGTCATTTTGATAATGCTAATTCTGATGTGAGCAGGGAATGTCTTTCCATTTTTTAGTGTCTTCTTCTATTTTAACAGATTATGTAATTTGTCTTGTCTATATGTCTCACCTCCTTTGTTAGGTTTATTCCCAGGTATATTTTTTGGTACTATGTTAAATTAGATTGTTTTCTTGAATTTTTCTCTTCTGACTAATTATTTGCATATTGGAAGTCTACTGACTTTTTGGTATCGATTTTGTAACCTGCTACATTACTCAACTGGTTTATTGCTCTAATTAGTTTTAGTCCATGGATTTTTTTAGTTTTCTCTCTAAAAATATTATCATGTCATCTGAAAATAACGATAGTCTTACATCTTCTTTCAAAATTTGGATGCTTTTTATGTATTTCTCTTGCCCTAATCTCTATCTAGGACTTCCAGTATTATATTGAATAACAGTGGTGAGACTAGACATCCTTGTCTTTTTACAAATCTTAATGGGAGGGCGTTCATTTTTTCACCATTAATAATGATGTTAGCTGTGCTTTTGTTGTATATGGCTTTTGTTATGTTAAGATATATCCCTTCTATCTCAAGTTTTTAAAAAGGCCTGCATCAATATGGATGTTGAATGCTTGCTTGTCATCTATTGATATTATTTTTTTTGTTTGTTTTTGGTAGTATGATGAATTGTATTCATTGATCTATGGATGTTGAACTATTCTTATGTCCCTGAAATAAACCCCACTTGGTCACGGTTTATAATACTTTTTTTAAAAGATTTATTTATTTATGGAAACAAGCGGGGGCACAAGCCAGAGGCTTGGGGCAGTGAGAGGGTTCATCAGAGACAGAGTGGGACGCAGTACAGGCAGATCAAGGGAAATACACTGCTGAGGGGAGCAGCGGGTGAGGCAGGAGAGGTCTGCCACGCCATGTGGGAATCTCCCCGCCTGGGTGTCAAACTCACTTCCCTGCTGCCTACAGCTCCCCAGTGCAGTGCTTAACAGCTGCACCACCAGGGAGGCCCAGTTTATAATACTTTTGATGCATTGTTGGAATCAGTTTTTTTTTTATTTTATTGAGGGTATTTTTTTTCTTTTTAAAATGATCTTTGGTTTGGGTTTTAGTGTAATGTTGGTTCATAAATGTATTTGATAGTATCTCTTTTTTTCAAGTTTTTGAAAGAGTTCTTGTAGGATATGCATTAGTTCATCTTTCAATGTTTGGTATAATTCATGAAACCATCTGGTTCTGGTCTTTTTCTTTGAGCAGGTTTTAATTATAGTTTCAATTTTTCAACTTGTAATTGATTTAAGTATTCTATTTCTTCTTTGTTAAGCTTTTTAAGCTTGTATAGTTCTAAGAATGTATCCCTTTTATGCTGATTGCTGAGCTTGTTTGCGTGTAAATTATTTTAGTCATTTCTAATATTCCTCTGGATTTCTGCTATCTCATGTAATTAACCCTCTTTCATTTATGATACTATTTATTTGAGTTTTCTTCCTCCTTTTCTTGTGAACCTAGCTAGAGTTTTGTATATTTTATTTCTTTCATATCATTGTTCTTTTGGATTGTCTGTGTTATTTCCTGCATATTTATATCTGCCAGAATATTTTTTGTTTCCTTCTTTCTTCTTCTTCTTCTTTTTCTTTTTTGATTGCCTTTTCACTAGTTTCTCCAGATGAGACTTTATGTTGTTTCTTTGTTTTCTTTCTTGTTTCTTGATGTGGACCTGAATTGCTATACATTTTCCTCTTAAAACCACTTTTACTCTTTTCTATATTTCTGGAACGTTGTTTCCTCATTTTCATTCATCTCAAAGTATTTTTTAATATTTTCTTTGATTTATTCATTAACCCTTTGGTCTTTCGGTATTATATTTTTCATTCCTCATGTAATGGGTGATCTTCTTGCTTGTTGATGTTCATTTTTTTTTCCTTATCTTGGACAACTTGGAAGCTTTGCTTCTTTGCGTCCTGCTGTAGTTTTCCTTTCATTATGGTAGTTAGGAATCCTTCTAGCTTTTTGTATGGAGTTTTTATTTCCTTTTTCATATTTGGGAAGTTCTTGTCAATCATTCTTGAATAATTGTTCAGCTCGCTGTTTCACTCATCTCCATCTTAGATTCCTCTGGTTCTTATATTTCCTTTCCTCATGGTGTCAGATAATTCTTAAACATTTTTCCTTTTTCCTTTTTTCGTGATTTTTGGGTCTGTATTTTTGGGAGCATTGACTCATTATTCCATACCATCTATCCTATTTTCATTCATTTGTTTTATTATTTATATTTTCAATCTTGTTATTTTTTTCATTATGTTTCTCATATCATTCTTTTTTTTTCTTTTTTATATCTTCTTGTATATTTCTGATTTGCTTTTCTGAGTTTTCTTTGTGTTGTTTGAGTACTTTGACTTTCTCAATTATGACATTTTTTAAAGGCTTATGCATTTATGCAAACAAGCTGGGGTGTAGGCCAGAGGTTTGGGATGGTGAGAGGGCTCACCAGAGACAGAGTGTGGAGCAGAACAGACAGATTGACGGAAATACATTGCTGAGGGGAGCAGCAGGCGAGGCAGGAGAGGTCTGCTGTGTCATGTGGAAATCTCCCAGGCCAGGTATTGAACTCATGCTGTGGTGGCTCTGGACAGCTTCATAGTACTGCGCTCAACCCGTCGTGCCACCAGGGAGGCCCCTATGGCATTTTAAAAAATGTGTTGTATACGACTCCTCCCCTGCTGTTCTGAGTGTGTACTTGATATTGGGTAGAGCTACTGGGGTCTTGTCATATCTAGGGTGGTGCTAGAACCTCCTTAATGCTCTCCCAGCCCTTGTTCTGGTGGTTGGGAGGGCAGGACAGGCACTAGGTCCAGAAGTTGAGTAGTGGGGCCTCACTTCCCCCAGGATAAGTAACTAAGGGCCTGTCTCTGGTCACCAGGAAGGAACGGAGTTGCTGTAGATTCCTGGTGGCAGATGACAGTTTTTTTTCTCTTTTTTTATGAAGGACATGGCAGTCTGGGGCCTTGGATTAGGAATGGTCTGCTGGGAGGCACTACAAGACTGAGCGGGATCAAATTCCTGGGTTGGCCTAGGGCCCATGGTGAAAAGTTAGGGTCCTTTAAGATTGCAATTTAGGGCTCTGTCTACTCTGAAGGAACTGGAAGCTGGTGCTCACCCAAGGGTATTTGAGCATCTCAGATGTAGGTTAGGCTTTGGCCACAGGTTGGAGTCTAGTCTGATGGGAGATTCCACTCAGTTGTGTGAGATACACTTTCCAGTGTTGTTCAAGACCCATGGAGAATGGAGTCTATCCTTGGTTCTTGAGCTCCCTGGAGAAGTCCTGCTGTTGTATAGCTGGTTTGCTAAGAATTCCTATCAAGTCTTTTTTTATAGTTGTTTTTAGGATATAGAGTGATTCCAAACTCTCTATTCTGCCATATTGTGGATGGAATCCAGAACACAGAAGTGTATTATCAAACAAAACAAAACAAAAACAAAAAAACTATTTTCAACTTAACATCTTTAGATGCCACATGTCACATACAAGTGTCTCTACATATCTCTTCTTCACATTTCTCCTTCAAGTGTCTGTTGCAAGTCCAGAATTGATAAGCAAGTGCACTTTTGCATGTATCTCTGTTCGCATTCATGTGACTGGGAGGGCTGGGGGTTCTGGGCAAAAATTGTGAGCCACAAAGACATTTCCTCACCCAGGATCAGTGACTCAGAGTCTGCTTCTGGTTGTGAGGAAGGCAAAGTGTTACTGAAGATCCCCAACATAGAAAGAGGCTCCATGTGGCCCAGACTGGGGCTTGAGTCTTTTCCTGAGGTGCTAGTGGCTAAGCACTGAATGACATGTACTTTTCAGCTGTGCTGGACCCCATGGTGAAATGTTACGCCCTGTAAGGGTAAGACTGGGGCTTGAATTCACTAGGAAAAGCAATACTGAAAAATCCTTACCTAGTGTGTGTGTGTGTGTGTGTGTGTGTGTGTGTGTGTGTGTACATACTAGAACATTGCAGTTCACAGTGTTTCTCGTTTCCTCTGACCTTTGCTAACAGACTCTAAAAAAAATTTTGCTATGTTGAATGCAAGGTGGGAAAATCATCTGCCTATTCATAATGTTATTAGATTCAACTTATGAGGGACTACAGAATATCATGCCATGACCCTTGTCTATTGTGTAAACTCTACTTGTCCAAATTCTGCTGCAGTTTTTGCTATTGACTACAGGGACAAATAAGAATTGAATGGATTCTAATAAATACCACAAAGACATTGCCAAATACTTCACCTATGTACTAATTTTGTTAACATTTATCTTAAAACCCAAACAGATATACCTAGAAAGACACTAACACTTTTCAGATTCTCCAAAAATTCCCCTAGCCCCCACTCCTCAATTTCTTATTGGAAAAAACACACATAACAACATTTTGGGCCATGCCTGAGATACTGGTTGTGTTAATTCCCTTTGGACTAATCATATCATCACAACTTATTCCTTCATTGAAAGGTTTTTTACCATGAGATATCAGTGACCTTTGTGGTTGAAACCTTGCTTGTGTTAAAAAAAAATCCTAATTATAGAAATCTAATTGACATTATCAAGTGATTCATGTATTGAGTATCATTCCATCTAAATACTGCAATAATTTACACAAAATGGGGGGTATTTGTGCATAAAAATAAGATGGGACAGGGATATTAGCAAAATAAAAGATTATTTATTTTGTCTCAGAGGTAAGCAGGGAGATATTATCATACTGATTACCTTACTAATGCTGATGAGAAACTCCAGATTGATTTGTTTAGGATTACACATTTGGGAGAGTTTGAAACTACAATTGGTATGAAGACTGGATTGGACCCCAGCATGAAGGAACCCAGGTAAGCCTCTTTTTTTTTTAATTCATTTTTCATTTACTTACATATTTAGATTTTATTTTTTTATTGAAGAAACATTGATTTACAATGATGTATATGATTTAGAGATATGAGCTTGTTTTTCTACTTTTAGCAATAATTAAGCGATATACTCTTAGGTCTTTCCGTCAAACCATCAATGTCACTTCGTCCATTCTATTCTTATGTACAATTATATCACTTAAGTAAGAAATGTTCCCTTCATGACATTCATGTTCATGTAGCTCCCTTATTGTTTTTTTTAATATAAATTATCAAGTGAGTGTAGAGAATCTAACAGAGCAATTAGCTTCTATTGGTTTATGTGTTTTGGCAATCATATTTTCTTATCTAGGGAGCTGGTGGTTAAATAACTGGTGATGTACCCTTGCTGTACAGAGATTCAATCAGCACTACTGTTGACTAAGTATTTTCTTCCTAGAAATTTCGTTCCAGATATTTCACCTATTAACTCTTAGTAATCTTATAAAGGTGTACAGCAAACTATAATTAAGTGGTCTATATATGTATACTAGGATGTGAAAGAGAGCACTCATTGTTTTAAATCATTTTTATAAGTCTCAGTGATCTTGCTGAGACAAGAATCTCTCCCTCAGGATGGGCCAGCATTTTATAAAAACAAGTACATTTCACAAGTCATCCAATTTACCTTGATGAACACCAGAAGCATTGTCAGTTAATATACTGAATGTCAGAAGCAGATTTTCCATGATCATTAACATGATGAATGTATGAAATAATGGTCACATTATTAATAGTTTGACTCTCAAGTTATGAAAAATATTCCCTTTTCTTATCTGAAAAAATACTTAAACATTGTGATACTTAATATTGATTCATTTAGTTGGGACATTGTATTAGTTAGGGGTCTTCAGAGAAATAGAACTAATAGAGTACTGGAGGTGGATGGGTGGATGGATGGATGGATGGATGGATAAATAACAGATATATTTTAAGAAGTTGGTATAAGATTTTGAAGGCTTTAAGTGTCCAAGCCTTCATTAGGTAATTATGCAGGATTCAAGAAAGAGTTGCAGTTTGAGTTCAAATGTAGTCTATTTGGATAATTCTTTCTTGTGAAGGGTGGGTCTTCAACTGTATGAATGAGGCTTACCCACATTATGGAGAGTAATCTGTTTACTCAAACTCTACCAGCTTAAATGTTAATCTCTCTCTCTCTCTCTCTCTCTCACATACACACACACACACACACACACACACACACACACACACCAAAACCCCCCCCCAAAACAAAAAAACAACCTTTTAGAGATTTCCAGAATAATGTTTTACCAAATATCTGGGAACTATGGAACTATGGTTCAGTCAAGGTGAATATTAACCATCACAAGTAAATTATCTAGATATTAATATCAGCTCATAGGATTTGGTGCTGAATCTAAGGGAAAACAGAGACTAGAATATTGTTGAATGGTATTTGAATTACCTTTAGTGTAATATTGTAATCGTAGCACAGAATGAAAGATCAGAATGATGAAACTTTGAATTTACATGGATCTGTTTACATTAATTGACTTATATCTGCTTAGTGTTATAATAGTAATAATATATATATGCGTATATTATATACGCCTGTTATATACTATATGGAAGTAAATAAACTAAAATTTGCTTTTACTTTAACCTAAGAGTGAGAGTTTAGAAATTAGATAATGCACATTTACCACAATTTAGCAATTATCATGTACAAAAATACCCAAGACTGCTAGTAATTTAAATTGACTTTAGAGCCTTTAGTAATATTTGTTAGAAATGTTTGAAAAGAAAGAGGCCAAGAGTATTATACTAAAGGGGGCTTTATTGAAAGTCTAGTAGGGATGACCCTCTGCAGGCTGAATGAGAGTCTTACCAGGAGATTGGGAAATGGGTTTTTATAAGATAAGGCTGCTGATGGACTTTTTTGTGTGTGTGGGGGAGGGCAAACAAGGAGGCGTCTCCTCTGCCAGAGGAAGTATCTATTGGGATTTACTGCTGGGGGGCAGGGTCTCTACTGTAATTCTTTATTGCTGTCACCATCTGTTTAGTTTAGCTTATCTCTGGTGCCTTGGGTGCCATGGCAGAATGGGGACAGGCTGGTGAGTGTGGATGGGCCGGTGACTGCCCTCATGAATATTTATTTCCATTTCATAGAAATGAGGTCTAGAGATGTTAAATAACTTAGCCAACACACAAAGTTAGTTAATAGAAGTAACAAGTTTTAGAAATTTAGTGTAAACTCTAACATCTGTAATTTTAGTTATGAGGCTGCCGTGTTATAGACATTAGAGATATATTTCACAAAAAATTTATACCAAAGGAAAATTCTCAAAACAGACTTTTAAAATTGAGAACAGCAAGGTACAAAGTTTTATATTCTTAATGTAATATTTATAATTTATCTTTCTATATTTAAATTCAAAAAAACATAATGCATTTCCTTTAACACTACTGTATCAAACAAACATTATGTCAAACACAGATGAAGTTTATTTTATCTCACTTAAAAGCACTTAAAATAAAATTTTAAGATGTATGGGCCTCCCTGGTGGCACAACAGGTTAAGTCCCAGGACTATGAAGCTATCCAGAGCGACTGTCGCAGGAGTTCAATACCTGGCTACGGAGCTTCCCACATGCAACAGATCTCTCCTGCCTCGCCCGCTGCTACTCTCAGCTGTGTATTTCAGTCAATTTGCCTGTTCTGCTCCACACTCTGTCTCTGGTGAATCCTCTCAACCCCCACGCTTCTGGCCTACACCCCGTTTCTTGTACCCATAAATAAATAAATCCCTAAAAAATTTAAGACATAAAACCCTATGTTTTGTTTTGTAAATAAGTTCATTAAGTGTATAAAAGAATAAATTGTTAAACAATTTATCTTCTTTGGCAAGTTTTGATTAATTGCTGCAGAATTTCCATTAGAACATTTCTATTGTGAGGCTACTTACAGATCTATAAATGCAATGCTTAAATACTTACTGCTTTGTGTTGTGTGTGTGTTGTTCTGGTTTTGACTGACCCTTTGTTTTGCTTCTTTATATTCCACATATGACTGAAACCATCCAATATTTCTCTTTCTACTTCTAATTTATTCACTTAGCACAACCCACTCCAATTCCATCCATCTCATCACAAAAGTTTTTCTTTCTTTCTCTTTCTTTCTTTCTTTCTTTCTTTCTTTCTTTCTTTCTTTCTTTCTTTCTTTCTTTCTTTCTTTCTTTCTTTCTTTCTTTCTTTCTTTCTTTCTTTCTTTCTTTCTTTCTTTTTTTCTTTCTCTCTCTCTCTCTCTCTCTCTCTCTCTCTCTCTCTCTCTCTCTCTCTCTCTCTCTCTCTCTCTCTTTCTTTCTTTCGTATATATACCACATCTCTTTAGCCCACTCATCTATCTTTGGATATTTAGAATCTTTTTCATAATTCAGTGCTTAATAGTGCTATTGTTACAGGGCAGCCCCGATATAAATGGGGTGCCTGTCTGTGGGTTCTCACCCGTGCGCTTAAAAGGGACTTATAAGACTCAACTGCAGACACACACAATAAAATTAATAAAAGGGTTTATTTACAAAAAGGGAAGGGAAAAAGATAAAGAATAAATTGGTGAATGTGTCCTACAAGTTCCACTGAGCTGAAATCTTAATGGCACACTCAAAAATCTGGCAATTCCCAACCACGAGCAATCACCCCCTTGCAAGCTCACTGGTCTGGTTTTTAAATCCCAAAACCATTTCTTAACTCCATCCTCAGTCTTCATCATCCTTCCTTTGGTGATGATGGCATTCTGGGATTCGTAGTCCTAGGTGTCTTGGATCTCTCTGGCTTGAGGTGGGGGTGGGGTCCTGGGACACTCCCCTTTCCTGAAGACCATCCTCTTACACTATGATTAACATAAACATGAACAAGTTAGTTGTTGTTATTCTCCAGATAAGTACCTAGTTGTAGAATTGCTTGCTCTATTTTTGGTAGATTGGTTTTAATATTTTGAAAAAAATCTCCATACAGTTTTCTATAGGGACTGATCAGTCACCAATCTGATGGCTACATCCCCACTAAAAGTGCATGGGGGTTCCTTTATCTCCATACCAACACCTGTTTCTGGTCTTTTAGTTATAGTTTACTGTCAAGGGTGGTATCTCAATGTTTGATTTTTCATTTCTCTGATGATAAATGATGAGCATTTTTTTTCTTGTGCTGTTGGTCATTATTATGTCTTCTTTGGATAAGTTAAGTATAAATAAAGAAAAATTCTGCCATTTAAAACAACATGGATAGACCTGATAGTATTATGTTTAGCAAAGTGAGTGAGAAGTAGAGATACAAATATTGCATGACCTTAATCCTATGTGGTATAAAGAAAAAACAGATAAATCAAACAAAATGATTTTTAGATAACTAAATAAGAAACTTATTATCTCTATTACTATAAAATTAAAACATAATATATATAACTAGATTAACTGACAATCTCTTTTAAATTATTTCCTATAATTTTCAAAATTATATGATATTAAAATTCACTATTTACTTCAAAAAATTTTTAAACAAAAAAGTAATTAAAATGAAAAATATAACATCAAAAGAAATACATCCTGTGTTATTTTTGTTATGAAATAATAAAGATTTATCAATTTTTAAAGTAAAAGAAATATGCTAAAAAGTAATTTCATCTATACAGTCTTACAGGATTTTTACTGTAGACAGGGCTGAAAAATTAATTTTTTTTGAGGTGGTGGGGGATAAGAAATATGAACATTTATTGAGTGTAATGAATTATCCCATCACTACTGAGGATTATTGTTAAAACTGAAATTACAATAAAGTACAGAAATGAGTCTACAAAAAAAATCAAGTATCTGACTAAAGTTTGGCCAAGCAAATAATTTCTTTGCATGTGTCCAATTGAAAATACATGTGAGCACACATACATACACACTCACATATGCACACATATTACCATAACCTTTTTAAAGATATTATTAATATTGAAAAAATTAAGACCATCATACCCCAAAAACAATATTCTATTATTTATATTTCTAATAAATAATAGTTGAAGAATACATCACACTTTTTAAAAAATATTTTTTTAAGATTTATTTATTTATACATACAAGCTGGGGTACAGGCCAGAGGTGTGGGGCGGCGAGAGGGTTCACCAGAGACATAGTGGGGAGCAGAACAGGCAGATCAGAAGTACACTGCTGAGGGGAGCAATGGATGAGGCAGGAGAGGTCTGCCGCACCATGTGGGATTCTCCCCGGCTGGGGGTCGAACTCGCATGGCGCGCTGCCGACAGCTCCACAGCGTAGCGCTCAACCGCTGTGCTACCAGGGAGGCCCTAGATCACACTTTTTAAGTCCACAACTTCTCAGGTGGTTTATCTATTTTTATGAGTCAAGTGGTTGTTGACTAAGAAAAGAAACTGTTTCTTTTCCTGACATAAATGTTAATGCCTTGACAGGGAACTTTATATACAAGCAAAGAGACTCCAACTCTGAGAGATGCAGAACATCAACTCCATTGTCTTGCCCCCTTTACACTGTTAAGTGCCAATAGCCACACAACTAATAAATTATTTCAAATGAAATGTCCACCGGTTGCTTGCTAGATGTCCAATTGTAGGAAAATGGCATTTCAAGATGTGGGATGTTTGTTTTGTGGAAGGCAAAAACAAAACAAAACAAAACATAACAAAACTGATTTTAACTCTTTGTCTTTACACACAGCCATCAATAAAGACAAACTCACACCATTTGTGGCAACATGGGTGGAGCTGGACGTGATTATGCTAACAGAAATTAGTCAGAAGGTAAAAGATAAATATCGGATGTTTTCACTTATATAAAGAATATAGAGAAACAGAACAAAAGGTCAAGAAAAAGATAAAACTAGCAAGTTGACCAAAGATATGATGCATACAGCAAGGAAGGGAAGTGAGGGAAGTCAAAACAGGAGAAAGAATGCAAGGGCATATGGTGATGGTTCATGGGTGATATGGTGGGAAGAGAACTATGGGGACTACACCTGTGGGGAGAAAACATTTAATGTACAAAAATGAATAACAACTTAAAACACCTTTTAAAAATGTGCTTACTCACACATCTTAACAGAAACAGTCAACAATCCAGTCAAAAAATGGGCAGAAGAGCTAAAAAGACACTTCTCCAAAGAAGAAAAGCAAATGGCCAACAGCTATATGAAAAAATGTTCAACATCACTTATAATCAGGGAAATGCAAATCAAAACCACAATGAGATACCACCTCACACCTGTGAGAATGGCACACATTGAAAATACAGACAACAACAAATGCTGGAAAGGATGTGGAGAAAAAGGAACTCTTCTACACTGCTGGTGGAATGCAAACTGGTCCGACCACTATGGAAAGTTATATGGCATTTCCTCCAACTGATAATAAAAGTGGAGCTTCCATATGACCCAGCAATAGCACTTTTGGGAATCTACCCAAAGGACACAAAAACACTAATCCAAAAGGATACATGCACCCATATATTCATTGTGGCCCTGTTCACAATAGCAAAGGTATGGAAGCAACCCAGATGTCCAAAAATAGATTGGATCAAGAGGATGTGGTACATATACACAATGGAATACTCTTCAGCATTCAAAGAAGATAAACACATGAAATTTTCAGTGACATGGATGGAATTAAAGAGGATCATACTTAGTGAAATAAGCAAAAAGGAAAAAGAAAAATATCGAATGGTCTCACTTACAAAAGGACTATAAGGAAACCAAATAGGAGAGGGACACTCAGTGGTGAGAGGGCACAAAATGGAGTAGAAAAGGACACAAGGGACCATGGGGTGACATTCAGTGGGGGTTGGGGGAGAATAAGGGAACAAAATGGAGTAGAAAAGGACACAAGGGACCACGGAGATGGATCACAGGTGAATTGGTGGTGGGTTACCCAAGTGGAATACAAAATGTAAAAGATATAAATAACAATAAACATATTTATTAATAAATAAATAAATAAATAAATAAATAAATAAGAGTAATTACAAGCAGAGCAGGTATTTATGAAAAATCATTTATGGATTTAGATTAGAGACCAAGTTCTGTAAATGGACAAAGTTACCACATTGCTTGGCGAAAAATATGATTGTACCACATAAGTGACTCAAAGAACAATAATAGCTTGAAATATTAAAGTGAAAAGTGTTGTTACTATGTATAATGGGAATTATATAATAGAAGATTGTATTCAGAAGTGTCTCCTCTAGGGGCGGGAACATTGGAAGTGGCACAGGATAGAGAAAGAAACCTCACAAGAGTCCAAGAAGTGAGAGAAAGAGAAAGGGTCACATAGAGGGACTACCCCTCTGGAGATGCAGCCCCAAGGCTCACATTTCTGGAGAAATGCCGGCTTTTCTGGCCCAGTCTCACATTTCTATTAAAAGGGGTAAGATTCCAGGAAGGTGAACCATAGGGAGGAAGGTGCATGGTGGGGATGTATCATAGTCTTGAACAAGCTAGGGGGAAGGGTATAGGGGAAGTTGCCCTGGGGGCGTGCCAAAGCTGTTACTGATCAAAGCATCCTTCCACTAATTCTATTTACACTTAACTTCCTATTTAAGTGGTCTAGCTGGTTATGCTAATTTGGCCATAATATCTGTTTGCTGCTTTCAGCAGATATCTTCAAGCCGAGACTTTTGTCCCATAAAAGAGTCCCTCTCTGATTCTTCATTCTAGCTTCACCCAGGACTTGGCACCAAACTACATGACAGGAACAAAGAGTGGGGGCTGGAGATCCCACACAGAAGTCATGTTCAAGCATTTCTAATAGAGAAAGTTTACATGAAACTTGATCAATTCTTCCAAAGGAAAATGCAGACTGTACAGAGATTACCTAAAATTTTAGATGTGCAGAAGAAATCTTTTTTTTTTCTAAGAGAGAGTTATGATATTAAAATGATGAAGTCCTGAGTACCCAGGAAATTACTGACCTCTCTTAGTTCTTTGATAAAATAAAACATGAATACATAGACACAGATATTATTATCATTTAAACTTACATTTTGAAAAGTAAAGCATAATTCTATGTGATAAAATACCACTTCACATATTCTGAAATTTAACAGTAGTATTTTTACTAGTTAAAAAACTCAGACATTTGAAATTTAAGTATTTACAATGAGTCTGGAAAAATAGAACTGACAGAATTATTTACATAATTTCTAACTATTTGGAAAAAGCATCCGGGTCAACACTCAAGTGTTTGATCACCTTGCATCAGAACAATTAGAACGAGTGCTCAATGTGTGCTTTCTACAACCCACTAAACATATAACTCAATTTTGACGCTATCTGCAAGTTTAAAGCTCAGGCTCACAAGACTGATAATTTCTCCCTCTCTTTACATGACAGACCCAAGTGCAAGTTTCACCTGTGTTTCTAACTGACCCGATTGGATATAGATATGAGAGCCTTAAGACTTCGCCTTACATTTTATTAATTTGTTACAGTGATTCATAGTACTCAAAATAATATTTACTTACTAGAACAACTAAGTGAAAAGCATGTAGGACAAATAATGTAGAATGGGGTTTGGATTTCTATTTTGTCATGGTCTTCTAACTATCACCCTAACTCCACCTCCAAATTGTTTGCCTTCCAGTTTTTATGGAGACCTCATTACATAGACATAAACAATCAAACCATTAGGCCAGTAGAGAAGTGGGTGAAATTGAATGTTTCAACTCTCTAATCACTAGATTGTTTCTTAGGGCAATCAACCCTTAAGAAATTTCCTAAAGCCACATCATTAACATAAACTTAGTTGTGATTGAAAAGGTCATGTTTTATGGATAATAAAACACCAATTTCAATTTAAGTGTTCTGCAATGATTTCAATAACTGAGGACTAAAAGACTAAATGTTACAATATCAGATGCTTCCATTGCTGTTATCACTGAGGTGATTCCAAAAAATTCAGGAGTCTGCTCTATTTCCCCATTAGTATGTATTATAGATACAGCACTAGTGTAAAAGCACAAAATACTAAAACTTACTAAGAAACTGGTTGAGGAGATCAACCCTGGGTAATCTTATATTAATTTTCCTTATCCTTTTTGTCTCAATTTTTTCTATGATTTTACTGAAAAATTGTTGGAGGCCGGCTCCAACCGAGGTTGGGTCCCCGGGAGGATGGAGAAGGCATCGGCACATTGCGAGGGGGAGAAAGGGGGGTAGTGAGAGACAGCACACACCAGAGAGTGTTATCAGGCTGTTACACTTTATTTCCCTGAAAGCAGAGTTTTTATTTCACCAAAAATAAGCTAGTAAGCATAACTTTAAAGAAAAATTAATCATAGATAATGGCAGGGTGAATACAGATATTCAGATGCATAATCAATTGCATACTATGAGGAGAATCAAGGAACTTCTGGAAAAATGTCTATTGTTTATGTAAATTCCAGTAAAGTAATGGACATAATCTAAATTCCAGTAAGTTTCAGGATATAATCTTCAACCTTTGCTCTAGGCCTAGGGTCGAGGCTGCTGTCTTAATACCTATTGTCTGAAACTAAAACCTTAATAAAAGAAACCATCTTATGCTAATCTCTGGAGAAAATAGTCTAAGGAACTATATGCTGATTTTGAGGCAAGGAAGGAAAATAGTGGAAGGGAGTAAATGTTCTTTGTTTTAAACATTAACCCTTGACTGGGCAAGGACACTTCACTATCAGAAGGACATCTCGGTGCCAGGACCTAATAAGAAAGGCTAGTGCATGCAGGCATAGTGGAGAAACTTAATTATTTTTCTCACCTGAAATTATACTTAAATTATTTGCGAGCAGAAATATCGCATCCTGACTTTTATAGGAACACTTCCTTGAAGGCTCTTAACCTATAAAATGACCTTGTCAAAACAATATGGGCCCATCTAAGCTGCAGCAAAAAATTAGTGGAAGTTAGCCTCAGAATATATAAGAAATTTAAATAATGCATTCAGATAACAATGAAGAATGTGGGAAGCTGCTAATGAGCAGAGCCTTCAAAGATTCACAATGGTTAACAATATGATTTCAGAGAAAAAGTTCTCATACCCACTGTGAAGAATATTGAACTCAAAAAAAAGTCAGTTATTTCATCAACAAATTGAGTTTGTTGTGAACAACAAAAAAGGAAATTCAAAAAGTTCATTTTCATGGCAAGATAAATCATCAAAGACAGCATCCTCTACATAACCTTTAGAAGGGCCATCATTGCACAGAGTCACCTCCATCCTTCTGCAGAGACAGAGAAGATTGCCACTTTCACTGGAGATGCAGGCATGCTGGGTCTTGTAGTTTGCTGATTGTTCATGCACGAGGACACTTTTCCAGTTTCCTGATAACATTAAATAAATTCCTATGTATTAAATTTCATAGAAGTAAATCTGCAGGAGGTCAGACAAGGATTGGAAGAAGTAATATAAAGAATCTCCTTAATCAAGATAAAGGACTATATACACAATAATTGTTTCCTATTTTACATTTTTGTTATTTATTCTAATTATAGGATGGATTGTGTCTCCCATAATTCATCAATTAATGTTGTATGCTCCAGTATCTCAGAATATGATGTTATTTGGGAAAAGTTCTTTTTATAAATAATTAAGTTAAAATGAGGTCATGAGTATAGATCCTAATGCTTATACAGAGAAAAGATTAGAACACAGATATAGACTGTAGGAAAAGATATGAGGACACAGAAAGAATAGCCATCAATTAACCAAACAAAGAGCACTCTCAAAAAACTAAACCTGCAACCACCTTGATCTTGAATTTGTAGTCTATAGAGCTAGGAATAAATGCCTCCTATTTAATATACTCAGTTTGTTCTGAAACTTCAACTTTTGAGCCAGAATTTAAGCATATGATACCAGTTATAACTAGATCTATTGATAGTATTTCTGATCCACCTTTAGTTAAAGATAAAATGAAAACCATCTTTAAAATATTATTTTCTTGACCATTTTCTACAGATTCAGTTGAATATATTCTCCTGTAAGTATATGGTATGTTTTAAAAATTCCTCATAGAGACCCAGTGATTTTGTTTCATGTAAGTTTCACTCACAGGATGTGCAGAGTTAGCCAAAAAATAAAATTAGAGTAGTTTCTTTTTTTTTAAACATTTGACTTCCCACCCAAAAGATGAAATAGAAAAATGGAGAAAAGTTCAGATAAAATGTCTAACAAAAGTGATAGAAATTTCAATGTTATCTAAGTGAATCGATATATTCAATTATAATATAGTAGAATGGCTTAGTAATAGGGAGATGGTGTCTCATTCCCTGAAATACAGTACCTAAGTACTAAGTACTGTTGTAAGTACTAAGTACTAAGCACCTAAGTACTGCATTTCAATTGTAAATTAAAAACAAATAAACAAGCAAACACACTGTAAATTTCCAAAGAGTAA
Source organism: Scalopus aquaticus (assembly GCA_004024925.1). NCBI lineage: Eukaryota > Metazoa > Chordata > Mammalia > Eulipotyphla > Talpidae > Scalopus > Scalopus aquaticus. The sequence goes on along the minus strand of PVIJ01012951.1, from coordinate 24,054 downwards.
ATGACTTTTTGGACAAGTGAAAATATAGCAAATAAAGACTTTTGTTGATATTCCAATGGTAGAAGATTTTGTCCATATGTTCCCTAAGTGAATTTGGGGAACTAAGGTTGAGTTCCATCCATTTCTCCACCCACCTCAGCCTCATGGCGTAAGTCCCTATAGATATTTAGACATCTATACAAAAGATGCACTGACATGCCTAATATGTAAGTAGCACTGACATTACCTAAATGAATACTGGATCCTTTATTTCTCAAATAATTTTATGGAATGTATTTTTTAATATTTTTATTGTTGCTATTATTTATGTCTTTTGCATTATTGTGTATTCCTTGTAGGTTTCCCACCACCAATTCACCTGTGAAACATAATCTCTTGTGCTCTTATCTCCTCCATTTTGAGCCCTTATTCTCCCCCTCCCTCGCTGAATGTTTCTCTCTTATTTGGTTCCCCTATATTCCTGCTATAAGTGAAACCATTCGATATTTTTCTTTTTCCTTCTGGCTTATTTTGCTGATAGAAATTTTATGTTAAGAATGACAGGGCTTCTTCTTTACTTTTGCTAGGCACACAAATTAGAAATATTCAGTTGATGCTCTTTCCCCAGACTGTTGCCTATGCAAACATCAAAAACAACCTACAGTGAATAGTAGATGGATAATATGTAGAAACTATCCTTTCTCCATGGGAAGAGGAGAAAACAAAAAATTACCATGTTCCAAATGTTAAACCATTGAGTACCAAGGTTTCTTCAGGTAGTTCATATAGATTGATACAGATCCAGAAACCTATGACAACATGGATTTCCTCAATCATTACTTTGACATTCCACTGGGACAACAGTGTAGCATTTGCAGACCATTGTGTCATATATACTGTAGTCACTGCTGAAGGACAGGTGTCCCAAAGACATGCAATTTTGGCATGTGGATTATTTTGAGCTGAGATAATCAAGACCCTGTTGGCTCACATAAAAGTTTACAACTTCCATAACTCTGGTTGTCAGAAAAACCATTGTGTATTTTTTCTGTTTTTCAAGCAAAAAAATATAATGACTTTTCTGGCAACCCAATACTTAGAAGAAGAATATTTGGAAGTGTTATTCACAGTTAGTTTAGAGAAGTTATGGTTATCACTGGAAATAACCTTTCTATCAGAGAAATCTATCTGTATGGTTGGAAAAACATATAATTAGAGAGCACCTGGTCTGCATAATATCAGTCACTTTTTTATTCTGAAAGTCCCCTACCTTCTCCTGAGGCTCCAGGCCCCTATTCCATTTCTTAGCTCAGGACATACATCCTCACTTTTCACCATTAGATTTAAAATCCTAATTTCTAGTTGATTAACCTTACAAACATATTTGAATTGCTCTTTTATGCTAATCTGTATGATACTGTTTTAATTGCTGAACTAATCCTAAAAGAACATGCAGGTGCAAGTGGAACTTTCTTCTCCATGACACTATTATATAATATGAGAGGTGTTTGGAGAGTTGGCTTATAGCTGTATATAGAAAGTAGCTTTTAAAAATTCACAAAACACATGACCCCAAAACATGGCAGCGAACAGACGCTAGGATTAGGCTCTCCCACAAAATATAGATTTATGGACAGAAAAATCCCCAATTTTGAGAGCTGATCTGAGGATAACTGAATGCCCTACACAATGCAATCATTCCTGTGGGTACTTTAGATTTAAAGATAAACCGAAAAGTCGGAGTAAAAAGAAGAGAAAAGACACCGAACCCCACACGGAGGAACAAAAGAAAGGAGAGGTGGACAAACCAGCTTATGGAGCACCACTGAATACAAGGTTAGAAACCGCGGTGGGGTTGGAGGGCTCTGGCCAACTAACGGGGAGCACGATCCCCACTCCCCCACCACAGGAGCCCCCTCTCTTCCCTGCGTGGCAGCTCTGAAGTGCAGGAAAGCTCGAGGGTCACTGCTTTCCATACCCCACCTGGGGCTAGGTAACAACTTAGTGGGGAAGACAAACTGCCAGTGCCCTGTGGGGTTCTAATCCCTCATTGGTTGCTAGGTGACATATTGGCCTGAGAAACTGGCCTAGCTGGATAAACTGCTGAGACCACCTCAAACAATCTCCTCCCTACTCTGTAACCTGACACCAAGAGCTTTTCTCTAACCTGACTGGAGGTAACCTGACCTGGGATACAGGGTCCTGCTGGAACTGTCTCCAACCACACCCTCCTCCACAAAGTGTCTGCATCTTGGCACACAGGAGGGCTACAGAAAGGAAAATAGAGCTCCCCCCAACCCCTGCCGTGGCTCCACAACCAACTTCTAGGAGGTTACACAGTGGCCCCCCAGAACCTAGGGGAAGTAAAATGCTGACCAACAGCTGCCAACAACCTCCACCCCTGTACCCCCTTGTGGAGAAGTGGGGCCCAAGCAGCAGAAAATAAACTTAAGATCAGGAACTCTCGACACCTCCCCATGAGACATAACCGCAGGCGCAGGGATAACACCCAGGCAAACACTGAGGAGAAGGAGAAAAATAAAAAGGGAGGCGGAGAGAGAAAGAACAGAAAGACTACTAGCAACTATAACACGACAACAGCCACAGTAGGTCAACAGTAACAACTGACACTGAAAAGGGGGGTTGAACCCTAGCAGGGGGCCTACCCGGAAACTCCAAAACCTAAAAGCAAAAGGACTACAAAGCTCTCCCCAAGTTTACATCTACCCAATACCTTTTTTATTTTTTATTATATATATATATATATATATATTTACTGCAAGCCACCACCCCTTTTTCTACCCTAATTCCACCCAGAACCGGAAATACATTGGAGACACACCACAACACACAGAAATTCAACAGAGAAAAAAGAAAATCTGGGAGATATGCAGCCACAGCCAAGGCAACTCAGACACTAGGAAACAACAAACACTCCTCAGCAAGTAGAAACAAGAACCATGCCCACTGACACCAACAGCACAGGAATGCTACGATCAGAGCAAAGCAGAAAGGCCAACAACAGGAAGAAAAAAAAATTACAAATGACCATCAAAACAATACACCACAGAAAGAAAATTCCCTCTTCAGAACCCAATAATATGGACATAGAAGATTACATCTGCCTAACAGATAAAGAATTCAGAATTTCCATAATAAAAAAATAATAGAATTAAATGAAAAGAAACAAGAACTGAGGAATATAAATGAAGAACTGAAAAATGAGAAAGAATCCATAAAGAAGAAAATGAAGGAAATGGAGGATTTACACACATGAGTAGAGAGCCATAAAAGTAGATTAAAATACATGGAGGGAAGCATAAGAACTCTGGAAGATAAAGATACTGAAAGAACCAAGACAGAAAAGGAAAAAGAAAAACGAAGGAAAAAGAATGAGGAAAAACTTCAGGAACTATCTGACACCATGAGAAAAGGAAACATCAGAATCATAGGAATCACAGAAGGAGGGGAGAGAGACAAAGGAACAGAGAAATTTCTCAAGGAGATAATTGAAGAGAATTTTCCAAACATGAAAAAGGAAACAAAAATTGACATATAGGAAGCCAGAAGACTCCAAATTATTGCAACGGAAGAAAAAAAAAACAGCAAGACATAGGATAGTAAAACTATCGAGAATTCAAGACAAGGAAAATATATGGAAAATGACGAGGACAAAGAAACAAATAACCTACAAAGGAAAGCCAATCAGGCTGACATCAGATTTCTCTGAAGAAACATTAAAGGCAAGAAGAGAATGAGGGGACATATGTAATATACTACATGCCAACAAATGTCAACCAAAAATACTCTGCCCTGCAAAGCTCACCTTCCTCTACGAAGAAAAATATGGACCTTCTCTGACAAACAGAAACTACAGAAATTCAGCACTACCAAACCTCCACTCCAAAACTTACTACAAGAAACCATGAGGACAAAACCAACAGAGGAAAGACCAGGAAATTCGGAATAAAGTAAGGATTAGAATAACAAAAAGGTAAAAAAAAAAAAGAGACAAATATGGATGACAGTATATCAATATTAACTCTAAATGTAAATGGACTAAACACACCAATTAAAAGACACATCATAGCAAGATGAATCAAAAAACAGAACCCAACCTTCTGCTGTCTACAAGAAACACATTTAATTGCAAATGATAAACAGAGATTAATAGTTAAAGGATGGAAAACAATCCTACAAGCAAATGGACCAAGAAAGAAAGCAGGGACAGTTATACTTATATCAGATAAAATAGACTTCAAACTTAAGAAGGTTAAAAAAAGACAAATCTGGTCACTACATCATGATAAAGGGGACAATAAAACAGGAGGATATAACACTCATCAACATATACTCCACAAATTAAGAAGCACCAAAATATATCAGACAATTATTATCATGTCTGAAAACAGACATTAAAGAAAATACATACATAGTAGAAGATTTCAACACCCCACTTTCTCTATTGGACAGATCAAGAAGACAAAAAGTAAACAAGAATATTAAAGCTCTAAATAAGGACCTTGACCACACGGGGTTAACAGATATCTATCGATCAATTCACTGCTGAAAAATTGAATAAACATTTTTCTCAAGTGCGCATGGAACATATTCCAGGATCAATCACATATTAGGCCACAAAACAAACCTCAACAGATACACTAAGTTCAAAATCGTACCAGCCTTCTTCTCTGATCATAAAGGAGTCAAACTGGAAATAAATCATAAAAAGGAATAAAGAAACCTCCTTACCTCATGGAGACTGAAACCCACATTACTGGAAAACCAATGGATCAACGAAGAGATCAAAGAAGAAATTAAAAAATATCTAGAACTGAATGACAATGAAGACACAACTTTCCAGAACGTCTGGCACACAGCAAAAGCAGTAATAAGAGGAAAATATATAGCATTACAAGCTCACATCAAGAAACAAGAAACAACCCAAAGAAACAATTTAATCTCACATCTCAAAGAACTAGAAAATGAACAACAAAAAACCCAAAAGACAGTTTAAGAAAGGAAATAATAAAAATCAAAGCAGAACTAAATGAAATGGAAACAAACAAACAAACAAAAAACAATCCAGAAGATTAACAATACCAAAAGCTGGTTCTGTGAAAAAATAAACAATATAGACAAACCACTAGCCAGGCTTACAAAGGAAAAAGGAGAGAAAACACAAATAAATAGGATCATAAATTAAAAAGGAGAAATCACAATGGACACAGCAAAAAATAATAATAATAATCAGAGATTACTATAAACAGCTATACGGAAACAAGTATAGAAACCTAGAGGATATGGACAAATTCCCAAAACTATACAATCACCCAAAACTAGACAAAGAAAATATAGAACACCTAAACAGACCAATCATAAGCAGTGAAATTCAAATAGTAATTAAAAACCTCCTCAAAAACAAAAGCCTAGGACCAGATGGTTTCACAAATGAATTCTACCAAACATTCAAAAACGAAATAGTCCCTATATTACACAAACTCTTTCAAAAAATTGAGAAGGAAGGAGTACTACCAAACACATTCTATGAAGCAAATATTACTCTAATACCAAAACCAGACAAAGACAATACAAAAAAAGAAAACTACAGACCAATCTCCCTAACGAATACTGATGCAAAAATATTTAACAAAATCTTGGCCAACAGGATCCAACAATGCATCCATAAGATAATACACCACGACCAAGTGGGATTTATTCCAGGGACACAAGGATGGTTCAATATCCGAAAATCCATCAATGTAATCCAACACATCAACAAAAAGAAAAATAAAGACCATATGATCGTATCAATAGATGCTGAGAAAGCATTTGATAAAGTACAACACCCATTTATGATAAAAGCCCTTGAAATCCTTGGGATAGAAGGAACATACCTCAACATAATAAAAGCCATATACGACAAACCCATGGCCAATATTACCCTCAACGGTGAGAAGCTGACGGACTTTCCCCTAAGATCAGGCACAAGGCAAGGATGTCCACTCTCACCATTACTTTTCAATATAATACTGGAATTCCAGCCAAAGCAATTAGACAGGAGAAAGACATTCAAGGGATCCAAATAGGAAAAGAAGAAATTAAACTGTTTCTATTTGCAGACGATATGATAATATATATACAAACCCCTAAAAACTCCATAGAAAAACTACTCAAAATAATAGACCAGTTCAGTAAAGCAGCAGGATACAAAATCAACACACAAAAGTCAGTAGCATTCCTCTATGCAAACACCCAATCTGAAGAAGAAGAAATTAAGAAATCCATCCCCTTCAAAATCGAAAACAAAAAGATCAAATATCTGGGAATAAATCTAACAAAAGTCATAAAGGACTTATACAAGAAAACTACATATCTCTGTTGAAAGAAATAGAAGAAGACACAAGAAGATGGAAAGGCATCCCTTGCTCATGGATTGGAAGGATTAACATTATCAAAATGTCAATCCTACCAAAAGCAATTTACAGATTCAATGCTATTCCAATAAAAATCTCAATGACATTCTTCAAAGAAATAGATCGACTACTGATGAAATGCATATGGAACCACAAAAAACTTCGCATAGCTAAAGCCCTCCTAACTGAAAAGAAAGAAAACGGAGGAATTTCACTCCCTGATTTCAAGCTATACTACAAAGCCATAATAATTAAAACAGCATGGCACTGGAACAAAAACAGACAGAAAGACCAATGGAACCGAATAGAATACCCAGAATTAAAGCCACATATCTATGAACAACTCATCTTTGACAAAGGAGCAAAGAAAATGCAGTGGAACAAGGACAGTCTATTCAATAAATGGTGCTGGGAAAACTGGACAGCCACATATAAAAAATTGAAGCTAGACTACTACCTCACATCCTGCACAAAAGTCAACTCAAAATGGATAAAAGACCTGGATGTAAGACCTGAAACCATAAAATGTATAGAAGAAAATATAGGCAAACCTCTACACGACATACGTCTCAGCAAAATCTTGAAAGACACATCCCTCAAAGCGAAGGAAGTGAAAGACACGATAAACAGATGGGATTACATCAAAATAAAAAGCTTCTGTACAGCAAAAGAGACATTAACCAAAACTAACAGACACCCTACCAACTGGGAAAAGATCTTTGCACACAATACATCTGATAAAGGACTGATAACAAAAATTTACAAGGAACTCACACAACTCAACAAAAACAAAGCCAATAGCCAAGTCAAAAAATGGGCAGAAGAGCTCAAAAGGCACTTCTCCAAAGAAGAAAAGCAAATGGCCAACAGATACATGAAAAAATGCTCAACATCACTTATAATCAAGGAAATGCAAATCAAAACCACTATGACATACCACCTCACACCTGAGAGGATGGCACACATTAAAAATACAGGCAACAACAAATGCTGGAAAGGATGTGGAGAAAAAGGAACTCTTCTACACTGCTGGT